>VRLP01005443.1:0-36913 GCA_009660295.1 Lophius piscatorius | reverse complement strand
CACACACACACACACACACACACACACACACACACACACACACACACACACACACACACACACACACACACACACACACACACACACACACACACACACACACCTTATGAAAGATGCAACTAACAGACTGCGAGTGGCAGTTAGCTAAAAAAGCCCCCGACTGTGCACTAACTGGCGTCTGAGTCACTGGTAGGTGGGCCGGATGTGATGTGACGGCGGCAGGCTGGACCCCTTTGGAGACCCCCTGTGTTTACGTGCACACACTCCAGTTGTTAAATAGGATGCACATAAAGACTGACCTTCTGTGGACATATTTAGTTTTCATTAGTGCCGCCGCTGCGACTTAAGTGTCAGCGTTTGTTTGTCACAAGGGTTTTAAGAGGACTGGATTGCAGCAGTGCTGGAGTGGTTTTCTAATTCTGGGCCACATCTTTCAGAGCACCCAAAAACTTAAGGGACTCAAAGATCCACAAATTCCTTTCTGTTTGTAACGTCACTGCGTCCTCAGTGTAACACAAAGCTGCTCCGGTCACTCTTACATATATTAGAGCAGTTTGACATTCACTCATGTTTTTTCTTCTCTGCGTTGATTCGCTTCTGATGAGAATTTAAATTTTGTCATTCTTAGACGGCATTTTCTTTCTTTTTTCCGCGAATATCTATAAGACTATCATTCTCTTCTTTTAAGTGATATCCTCTGACATGTTCATAGAAAGGAAAGTGAGGGATGTCCTTGACATCCAAGTAAAATTGTAGGACAGATACAGTCCTGTGCATTTGTCACAGGTACATTAAAATGGTCTCTTCAGTTTAATTAACTACTTGAATGATCCTTATTTGCATGTTGTGAAGACGACTTGTTTCCCCAAAGTGTTCGTGTCCCGCGTTAATTCTTCCTGTTCAATGAGGAGCTTAAGGGATCCATGAGAAAGTTCATTTTAGGGTATTCAGTCGGCTGAGACCCATGACGCCTCTAGTGCATCACTTTAATTGGAGGGAAACACGACATGCAGCCAGTATTAACGAGAACAATAATTAAAATAAATAAATAAATCCAGCTCCAATGCTGATATCGAGGTTCTGCCTCTGCTGGCTCAGAGGATCTGTGTATAATAAGGTCTTATGTCTGCTGCATCTAAAGGGGGGTGCGTACCTGTTTGAGTGTGAGGGTCTGGTACTTCTCAAAGGCCTCCTGAGGCAGTGAGCCCAGCTCTCTGATCTTCTTCATGCACTCCTCTTTCTTCTTGAGCAGCATGCCCTGCCTGTTGGTCATCTTCTCCAGCTCCTTCGTGTCGTGGTTAATGGCATCGTTCTGCTCTTTCTCGATGTTCTTCCAGCGCTCCATGCTCTTTATGTGGTCCTTAATCTCTCCCTCGGTCTTGTCAATCAGAGTATCCAGGTCTGGGGGAGGGAATCAGAGGTTAACTAACAGGTGAGACATTTGAGCATACATGAAGAAACGAAGCCTCTGCCTCAAATCAAGACAGTCGCGCCGGATTATCTTGATGCAACATTAACTGAAGGTCAAGTTAATGTCTTTAATGTTTTCCCTGGTCATCAAGTCTTCCCTTTAACTGAATTCACAAAATCCGTTTCACCTTTCCACACTCACATCCGCCCGCTCACCTTTTCAGAGGTGTTAAAACCACGGCACACCTTTTGGAATGAGCCAACGAAACAAGGCGGGGTAAAGAAACTGCACTAAATTTAGGTTGTAAAACAATTAATGGCTCTTCAAATAACTGTCACCACATATTTGATCCCTGCTTGACTCTGGCAGCAACATTAGTCAATTCTTCCTTTTTGCTTTATAGTATGTTAAACGTTGCTGCTTCTTGAATGGAAACAGAATTACTGTCCCACACAAAAACTCAATCACAGGGGCCACATCGAGGGCCGAGCAGCACTCAAAATGTCCAAGTTTAATCTGATTTATTATGACCAATTATTCTTATTTTATAGAGTTCTGAACAAACAAGGGGACAGAAAAGAGTCAAATTACAGATATTTCTCAAAATAGATCAGCATCATTCATTTCTATGTCTCCATCTATCATCTCCAAGGTTTTTATTCACAGGAATCAACAACAGCCAGAAAACTATATTTTTTCAAGATACATCTAAAATCCTGTAACTTGATTTTTATGATATTTTATGCGCGTGCGACTACTTATACTTTCATTATTTAATCGTTTCAAATTTTTCTTACTCATATCTCCTCCCGGGGTCATTTTTTCTAAGGGTTAGGTTAAAGGTTATTAGGGTGACTTGATAAACGTTGATTTCTGACAACAGAGGAGAAGAGAGGACAGCTGGCACTCTTAAATGAGATGCCGGCTATCGCAGTGCATTCTGGGATTTTTTTTAGTATCTGTGATGTTTGTGCTGTAGATATTGTAATGCGGGCCAGAAGTAATCGTTCTGCGGGCCTCGAGTTTGACATATCTGGATTAGAGAGCAAAAATTGTACCAATCACACCTTGATGTAAACATTTAAACATTTTTAAAAAATTTCTTGTTACAAGCTGTTTTCTCTAAACTTTAGGCAACAACCAGCAGCGTTGTCTTCACTTCGGTGCGTACCTTCTGATCGAGCCAAAGTGTCTTTTACTCGTTTGTTGATGCCATCCAGCTCAGATGTTGTGGCGGTGAGAACTGTGCCTCCCTCCGTCTCTCGTAGCTCATTTAACTCCTGCATCAACGAAAACAGTCCACATGTGAAAACAAATCATATGACAGTCTTAAACAAAATAACCGAAGTTATCCTGACATAAAGTCTAGTATAACAGTAACATAAAATACTGAAGCAGTCGTTAATGTCGTCGTCTCAGATAACATTCCGTAGAAAGAGTCCAATCATGAGGCTTAAGGCACGTTTTTGAGACACTTAAAGCCGAGTGTACCTGCTCTACTTGGTCGAGACGCTTCCGTAAGTTCTCGTTGAGATAGGTTTCCACTCTGGTCATGATACCCTCCAGCTTGATCCTCTCATTCAGCAGCTGTCTGTTGTCCTGTGGGTGGATAGATGAGTCCACACACAAACACAGACCGACAGTTACTCCTGTCACGACTCTCAAATAATTCCACACAGACAAGCACATTTGCATTTGCACCAATTCAAGATATAAAAAGGGACCAGCATAGTTTTCTTTGGCACCAAAGGTCAGATGGAAGATATCCGACATGCATAAAGATGCCACCAGGGTGCTAGAAATATGGGTAGCGTTAGCAATATTACATTTAAAAGACCTTTGAATGAATAATATTCCACTTTAGCAGATGAGACAGCTTGCACTGATGTGACACTGATGTGCTTTTCTCACTCTGCACACAATAAGTCTGCTGTGAAAAAACTGTATAAACAGTCTGAGTATCTGCAGCATCTGCCGCAAATTGGATCGCACAGCTCCTCTGTGTACGCACTAACCCATCCAAGCCAATTCCATGTTAACAATCACTCCTAATGAAATTCCTTATAAGTGAGTGATATTTCCCCTTAACTAGCAACGCTGTAGAAGCTAAACATGAAGAGGTTTGTTGTGCAGCAAGAGTGCGAGTTTGTTGAGGTGAGAGCTGAGAGCAGCTTGCAGTGAAAGTGAAAGGAGGCGATACTGGATCACAGGAACATCCCACGCACAGCTGCTGCCTGCTACTCTCACCTCAGGCCTTTATATGAATACACTAGTCAGGGGGTGGGGGGGGTGGGAGGGGAAACAAAGATACAACAAAGTGTTGGGAAAAGGCCTAAATCACCAATTGGCCGGAGGGATTTTGATTCGTTTAACAGCGCTGCTCTAAGAACAGACCCGATCCTGTCTGTAGGGGAACAAACAGGAGATTCGGCATAAACCAAATGCTGTGGGGACTTTGGCCTCATCTCGCTCCAAAACATGAATGTTCTGCATTTTAACATAACTCCATACTAGGAACAGATATCCCTAGATAGATGTGAAAACCCTGTGCCACAGATCCTTTGCATAAAAGCCGACGGGAAAAATGCCGTCCCAGCATCCTGCTCACCTGCTGGAGTTGACGGATCTCATCATTGAGGTCATCGACGCGCCTCTGGTCCTCCAGGCTGAGCTGAGAAAGAAGATCTGTACCCAGTTCAGCCTTGAGTGACTCCCTGGTGGACTCCATGGCATGGAGGCTGGCCTCCAGACTTTGGAGACTGCGTTGCTGGAGAGGAAGGAAGAGAACGTTCAGAAGTTCTGTCAGGTATAGCTGACCTTAAATCATGATATTCATGCAACAACATTCATTTATTCATTCATATACCTTGGGCATGAAGGTCTTCTCTGACTGCTGCCTCTTCTCCTTCAGCATTTTCATCTCCGACAGAATACTGTCTCTGGAGGCCTTAAACTTCCTCTGTTGGGTCTCAATCTGCTGCATCTGGTTCATCAGTTGGTCTATCTCGTTGTTGATGCGTGGAGGCGGCGATTAAGGAAATATGTCTCAATGTTTATGACAGTCACTCACTTGAAGAATGTTTAAGCTCAGGTTAAAAGAGCTGGAGGAACAAAAAACAACCCAGCATGTCGATTATTTGTCTCGTGTGCACGATGACTCTGCACCGTCCTTTAATCTCTCTCTCCTCAGGAGACAGTAGGACGAGCAACGTGCATTTAAGACAAACAACAGCAAGATAACTCAAATAAAGAAATCACAGGGCAGCTTTCAAGCATTTTCAGAGGATCTCAGAGGACAGGCTGGGCAGACTGTGTCAGAGCAGGGGAAATAAGGAGGGCTGCATAACTGGATAATTGTTCTTTCGGGACCTTCAGGGTTTATCACGACCCAATAGACACTGAAACCTATTCAAACTTTAAATATTGGCTGATGAAGGTCAAAGGACGACGTGGCCTTTTGCCCACGGGAGATGGAATAAAGAAATGGTCATGGTTTAAGACTGTCTGGTTATTTTATTGAACGGGAACAACTGACATCAGGAAATAATCTGTCCTGGGAAAATCTTCATTGAATCCGTCGTAACTCCTCTGAGCAGAATATTAACCCGGTGCGTCAACATTCACAACCCAAGCCCACGTCATCCGTGACCTAAATAATGTCATTGCAATGGGGTGACTTTGGCAAAATAAAGGTGACAACGTCAAACAGGAGGAGGTGCATCAGCAGAATTATCAAGAGGGTGAGGGTGGAGGGAACAAACAGGTCTTTAAATAATGGATCTGATCCGTGACTCACGGCTGCAGGAGCGACGGTCGGGCTGCATGTCCTCGTCTCAGTCATGCCCCGCTAATAGTCACTCATACACGTAATGCCCCCCCGGGTACACACAGTACCGGCCGTGGGTGAGACGGCCCACGTTATCACACAGGTGTGTAAACACAGTGATCATAATACCTGGGTGGAAGTCAACATTTCCATAAACACACTTTACACAAAAACCCAATTCCGCTCTGAAGTGACTGCTTCCTGTCAAAGGCTGTTTTATCAGCGGGTCGCCGCTCGGACCGGTGTGACCCAGCACACACGATTCCACCTGAACCGGAGGAGGCCAAGTAAGCCTGATGGAAAAAAATGGCTAATCAACGTGAGACCAATTTCCGTTCATCCAACCGACTCTTTGAGTAAAGTGATGCTCACCCTCACAGGTGAAGTCAAACATTCACCGACTCTAAAAACACCTGCGGTAACATTAAGTTACTGCGAACGCAGAAGTTACTAAAAGTACTATAGACCTCCTTATTCTCTACAACGCTGCCCCCCCCCACTGATATAATACCACAGCTGATATCTTAGTTCTGTTCTCTGTCACAGATGCGAGCTGGAGCTCCTGAAAACACGAATAAAAAGTAAACATGCTTTTATCTTTGCAAAACCTAAGAAGACATCAGAGCCATTTAAGAAAAGACAGTAAATTTCGTAACAGCTGCTCAAAGAGGATTAAAACTGTTCAACTGAATTAAAAGGGGAAACATTGATTTTAAATTGAGGAAACATTTTCTCTAATGTGCCGCACGTCCTGAACATCCCATGGGACCAACACTGACATAATAATTCTTTGGTAATCGCATGTGACTCAACATATTTCACACATGAATATAAAAAGGGCTTCTGATAAAGAGTATATTTAGTGAGGCTTTGAAAGAAACTCAATGACTCACTTCTGAGGAAACGGGTCATACAGTCAGCCGGCAGAAAGAGAATGATTAGCCCTTTCCGATCTATGTCGGAATATCGTGCTTTCCAGCTGAGGAGCCAAAGTCTTCCGGTGATTAGGACTGATATATTGCTGCCGTAAATAAACTCATCATGTTTTGATAGAAAAGGATATGTTCAATGTTCCTGCGCAGGTTCTCATTGAGCTTGGCCTCAAGCTCGCCCAGCTCCTCCTCGGCCTTCCTCATGTCTTTCTGCAGCTCCAGGCGAGACTTCCTGGTATCGTAGTAGCCTCCTGTCAGAGCTCCACGGTGGCTCACCTGGTCACCTGAGGGTCGACACAATGAACTGCATGTCAGCGATAAAAGCCGACGACAACGCTGGAACTACGACACCACACAGCTAAAATAAAGTCATTCACGCAATAAACTCTGAACAGGGATACATTTAGCCACAGCATAGCAAAGGTTCTGAATAATGTGCCGACAGAAGGGTGTACTAAACCTTTAACGTGTGATCAAGGGCAAACAGTTTCAACTGGGACCGGTGGATGATCCAAATGAAAACACGGCTCCACGCTGAACTCTCGTTCTCTTGTGTTTTACACAATAGAATTGTCTATCGCACATTATAAATTAAAACATGAGCTGCTTTTTCTGCCGAGGAACAAAACCCCATGAGGGCACAAATACTTAAACGGGCCCTGAGTTCACAGGAACAAAATCACCAGTTGGACCCCGTAAGAGGCTGCCTGGTGATGAAGCTGGTAAAAGACCTTTTGATGAAGATCCAAACCAACAAAGATCTATTTACATGTTTTTGTTTGAACAGATGAGTGCTGACCCACTTTCTGAAGTTCAACACCAATCCTCTTGATCACTCCATCACTTTTAAAGAAAAGATAAATGATATTGAAGACTTATTTCATGTCCGTATTAGCAAAAAAAGTTCCAAACATAAAGGAAAGCAGTGGTGAGTCGATCCATGTAAAGTTATTCAAAGTTCTTTCAGCTCCTGTTCAAACTTTAAAAGGACCTAATATATCCAGAGGGACGCAGAGACGACTTGCTCTTCTTACTTGTGTCGGTCCACTGGGTCAGGTTTTATTTGACACATGGGCACCGAGTGGTTCTAGTAGGACTGGAGGTTTGGATATTAGGTTTGTTTTATAACTTTCAAATTCAACAAAAAGATAAAGTGCATGTCATTAAATCCCAACAGAACCTACTCTTCAAATTAAACACATTCAGTTAAACTAAAGGAGTAACTGAATTGATTTTAAATCAAAAATCAGCTTTTCATAATGGTTTCCTCCATGATTCTATTCTTTTTTTTGCTCACTCTCTCTGGCATAGATTTATGGGAAACAATCGATGTTGAGTTGCTAAATTTCCCTGCACACTTTAAAATATTTAAGACCCCCGTTAACTTTTTTTTTTTCATACTCGTTCATAGAATCTAGAAATATTTTAGACTTTTTAAGACCTAAAAATTCAAATGGCAAATTTTGAGCCCTGGCTCGCCGTAGTGGTGTAATCTGTGTGTTGTGGCGGCTGCAGCTCAGTGGGCGGAGCCGACGTCGGGTCTACATGTCGTAGGGTCCGTGAACAGACCCTGAACCCGAACCCAATATTCTCCCCGGGCGAGTCAAAGGGGTCGCCCCCCCCCACACTGCTCCCTCAGGCACGGGTCAAATGCAGGGAAATAACTTCCCTCTGCTATGCTGTGTGTGACTGTATGTGATTAACAAAGGATTAAAGGATTAATCAGCACAAACTGCTTACCCTCCAGAGTTATACAGTCCATGGTGAAAGCTCTGGCCAGCTGAGTGGAAACTTCCATGCTGCGACAGATCAGCGTCTTTCCAAACACGTGCTTGAAGGCCTTATCAAAGTTGGTACTGTAGCGCAGCTTGCTGATCATAGGGATCGCATCCTAATGGGGAAGAAAGACATCGGTATGAACACAGTGGATAGACTATGTGCCTCGTAAACAGAAAAAACACCATGACACAATGATTAATGTTGGTAAAAATATCTGTTTGGAGTGATAGCTGGTAAAATGATGATGAAGGTAAACCAATTTAAACAATATTTTGTTGCGATGTTTTCAGTTGCGGGCTGGTAAACTTGCAGCTGGCGTTTGACCGTCAGATTATTTGAAAGAGTGGAATGAGAGAAAAGCGCCTCTCCGTCTCACGAGAACTCCGATCGCAATGTAACGAGGAAGGGCTGATACAGTATAAACCAAGATTCTGTTACAAAACTACCTATTTCTCCCCGCCAAAAATGTTTTTGAAATATTTTTTATCGTAGTATTATGTGAACAGGAAGCCACCAAACAAATATTTCCTGTAAAGCGAGATTGAAGGCTGAAAACCAGAGAAAACTGTAAAACTAAAGTGAAGATTAAATATGAACTATGATCCTGTGACTTGCTACTTTCTCTTCTAAAATCTAATCTAAGATACAAAATTGTTTATAACCAGCCTTCTCTCATAATGTTTCCTCTTTCAAATAGACAAGCCAAAACAAATCGACAGACAACCCACGACCTTCAAAGTGACCTACAGCTGCAGTTTGTTGTCTGGGTCCTAGAGGCGCACTCTGGTTGTTTTATTATTACTGTTTCTTTTTATACCTTTGAACAAATGGGAATACCAAAGCCCTCTCACTGTCATCTTGTAGCATCAAATTCAGAAATACTCCCATCAAGAGCACAGACCGTCTCAAGAGGAACAAGTAAATCAGTTATCAGTAAAAAATAATTGACGGCTGACTGACGTCATGGTCGCAGAAATCCAACACTGGTTTGTTTTACACACATGGATTCCTCTTCCTCGTCATAGTTGGCGTTATACCCATCTCTGTCGGGCTCTGAATTTGCGACCTACAAAGATTATGACGTAGTTTTGTGAAATTGCTTACATTGGTCTCTGGGTATGCAGTGTCCCTGACATCCAGCTTAGTCAGGGGCAGGAATGTGACTTCTCCAGGCAGGTTCATTTTGTTGAACTCCATCAGTATCTTGGTGCTGACCTCATCCGTCTCCACAATGTGGTAGAACAGTCTGGAAAACATGAGAAGGTCAGAAGACACGGAGGAATGTAAAAATGTTACTTAATTTAATCAGAAGTCAAGACCATGCTGTATCCACTCAAAAATGTTGGTGAAACAAAAACATGCAGCCTCTGCTCCTATGATGAAACCCCCCCCGGCTTTCTGCTTTTGAAAGTCACGTCAGTTATAAGGATACAAGTTAAACTCATACAGAAATGATTGTGAAGAAAGAACTTGGCACATTAAGCACTAACACTTATAATCCTACTACTACTAATAATAATTAACGTGCCCTGCAGTAACCCTCTTACAAATAAAAAGGGACACAGCTGTGATTATCGGTATAAAGAAAGTGGTACTATATTTGTTTTGAAAACTGCCAAAAGTTGTGACCACTGAAAACAGAGCAAAGAGCTTTTATTTAAACTGTAAGCAGCAGCCCTCACCTGGTACCGGCAGTCACCTCCACACAAGTGTAAAAGGCCGGTTCACACTCAAAGTTATTCATGACGATGCCATGGTAACCGTTGATGACATGCTGGTTGATGCCCTTCCGACGGAAATGCTCGAGGACTTTGTTTATGCTGTCGATGCCATTCAGAATCGCCTGCAGAGACAGAAGAGTGAGTATGAGACGTTCTCAATCCTTGTTACAATCTTCTTGTTGTGATGGATTCTTCTCTTATCACAAAAGAACCGTCTCTTTTTTTTTAAGTGGGGGGTTTGTTATACAAGTATTTCTTCACTCATCTCTGCTGGAGAAGATCACAATGAAAACTGTGTTTCTGTTTTGATACTTATACTGTAACCAACAATGTGAGGTGAAAGACAAAGTCGCGTTTTGCAACACTTTAACGCGACACCACTCGTATAAAAATGTGAGAGGAAAGAATCTATTAAGATTTCAGACAGTTGAGTCGGTCGAGAAAGATAAAAACAGGACATTTTTGTCAATTAAGCCACAAACATCCATTTCCTCCCAGCTTGGATCTTCCAGAGGTGATACTTGACTGATGGATTTGCGCAGGAGGAGGCGGAGAGGAGTGAGTCATAAGTCTAACTCAGCGTGATAAGGTGCCTGTAGCAAGGCAGATGAATTATGCAGTTTGATATTCCCATCCCGACAGCTGACAGCATGACAGAGTGCGTCTTCAGCAGAAGGCAGTTGGCTCATCCTACACTGGGGCACATTTTCAGGTGATTCTTGATTTATATTCACTTCTCACAGTGCATTTCAGAAATTAAGAAGAAGGAGAACCTCTCCAGACTCCTTCAATCATACCACAACAGCGTGACGATTTTCTCTGAATTTGACCCGTCTCTGAGGAGCAGGAGGTGACCCTGAACGGTGCCTGGTGTCAAGGACACTTTGACATGCTGTCTGCAGGAGACGGTAAACAAATGCTCCTCCTTCTGAGCCACAGACACCCAAAGTAAACAAGAAGAGTAATTCGTATCAGTTCATGAGACGGATGTTCACAAGGGATGAATAGCTTGAAAGTTGCTTAAACACTAAAAAATACTGCACACTGTTTAACTTGTACATCCCATTGGACATTTTTGTTTTTTCACTTTAGATCGTTTTTTGCTTTTGCTATGGTAACGCAAAAAGCATAAATTGTGGAAATGTTTAATATGTTGGGGGCGATTCTGTCATTTCAACATGCGATCTCATAGAACGTCTATGATTCATTGTCTTAACTACTTAAATGTCTCTATTGAAACATTAAACTGCAATTTTTTCATTGCAATGGCATCAGAGGAAGAGAATCCAGCATTCTAGGTTATTAGGCTTTAATTCTGGCATGTTGGTTTCAGGATTGTTGTTTTTCTTAGGGTCTATGGCCATTTTACATTGTTTGGCACAAACAAACAGCAGCAGATCTAAATTATATTGTGCCGCAGTTTTCACTCCTATCTATGTGTCTCTCCATCTTCCTCGCACACATGAACACACGATCAGCCCCTCCTCCACGAACACAAACGCACATTGAGGGGTTTATAATGAATAAAAGTCAAATACAGTGAATGAAAGCTCACAGGTGCAGTAGGTTTCTGTAAATGGGAATGCATTTCTATATCCACTCTTTTTCATGTGGCAGGTATACAGAGATAGAATGTGAGCTTAACTTAGACGGCGAAGTTCAAACTCTTTGCATAACTCCTACTAGAGAGGCCCACACATACCCAAACATGGACCCCCTTCAAGTCATTATAACACCAGGCATTTTGCAGGACTGCAAAGTGTGGCAACTATATCTGTAAGGGTCACATGTGGGGAAATACCAAACCAACTCTGGCTTTGTTTTGAAAACCATCTGTGAGTTTATGCAGGTGCCGTCAGCAAAAGGCTCGGCGTTACATCAGTGCGATTCTCTTTGGAGCACCGAGACAACACCTCCCTCTGCTGCCATGACAGAAAGCCAGGAGCACCAGAACCGAACTTCTAACCCGAACACCGAAGCCAGAAGGAGGCAGTGTCAGTTTGAACAAGCACAAGGAAATAAAATGCTGCCCCTTGCATCAAGGGTGGCTTTTATATCTGTGAGGGGGACATCTTATTACTTTGCAGCTCCTACTCTATCTCCGTTTCACCTCTCTCTAGTCACACATGTAACTCTGGCATCTACCATTTCTTTATAGAAAATAATTCATTTTTGATGGCTGATATTTTATACAACAGAAAAGTAAGATTTGATATAAACAAATAGGAAAGGGAATTCAAGCTGTGTTCTCTCACTTATAGACAAACACACTCATTCAAATGGTTGCAGGTGAATCCAGTAGTTGTGGTTCCACTGGATCAGTGCTTATAAAGCCATGAGCAGTAACACCCACCTTGCCAGTGGCCGCTCGGAGGAGCTGCTGCTTCTTCTCCAGGTCTTCTCGTTTAGCCGCCAGGGCCTGCTGCTCCGCGTTCTCCTCACGCCACAGGTAACTGGACAGACAGACAATCACACACTGATTCACTTCTGTCAAAATCAAAGAGCAGGACCAAACTGCAGCCATGATAGAAAAACAAGCGAGTCACTGATAAAAATGTTATTACATCTCTAGAAAGTACATCATTTATGAAATAATTTTTAGCTTGCAACATTTCTCTTCATAATTAGAATGCACTCATGCCTCTCCACCCCCCCGAGACATGAAAAACCTTTTCCACATTAGGTTCTCCCTCCATGTCCTGCCCTTGATGAAATAACCAAATATAAAAAATGTGTTAAGCCCAGTTAGGAACGAGAGACCACATACCTACGCCAACACCAGTGTCAGCAAAACACGATCGAGAAATGGTTTCAAAACAAGCCACACCTACAGCTTATGACAACCGTTCAGAAACATACCAGCAATTACTCTAATACGGTTTTACATATTCATATGAAATCTGGTTATTAATATAGAAAACATATCCGTACAAAATGTATGGGCGCTATTTTAATTAATTGTCATGGAATGAAATGTTATAAATCATTTCTTGACATTTTTATGGTCAAAGAGTAAAAAATCTGAGACAAAAACTCACATTGAATAATGAACTGGATCAACAAGGAATCAAACATATTCATAATGATTACCTAAGGTTACAACGAGGACAAACCGTGTGGATAACAACATGGTTCCTGGTCCGGCTCGGACACTTGGATTCACTACGTTTGCATATAAAGGGAATCATGAAAGTATTCAGCAGGTTTGATTTCCTAAATCACATTATTTTTTACGATTGTCTTCCTCTAAAAAATAAGATTATTCCACATTCATCAAATTTAAATGATCATAACAATACCGCTGCCAAAGCAGTCTCCCTCTTGTTTCAATGAAGCTAATAATCATAATTAATCAAGTCCCTCTTTCCTTTGATCAAACACTCCTGATGGCCTGCAGCTGTGAGTTTGCGTGATCCCTCTATCAAAGCGGTCATTATTCTGCCTTTTCACCCTAAACTCATCAATGAATCACAATCAACTGGAGTACGCATAACTGGGTCAATATCAGACAAATATAAACATGTTCATGAAAGAGTGGGTTTACCGCATTTGCTACCATTGAATCTTTAAATAATCTATCAGCGCTGGAGCCCCGTTCAGACACAATGAGATTTCTGGCAGCGGGGGCGCCAGGCTTCATCTTCTCGTTTAAAAAAAAAAATCGGACAGATGAGGCACCTTTCCTTTTAATGCATGATGCAGGAATGACTCCTGTGAAGATTTTATCTAAATAAAGAACAATACAACATTAAGTAAACGCTGGTTCAAAAACAAGGTTGGAGGTGAAGAAAAAGGTCTTACTTTCTTTCACTTTGCAGCTCATCTTTCCTGTTCTTCACTTCATAATACTTTTTGTCCAGTTCTTCAACGCGGGTCTTGACCTCATTCAGATCCTGATCCAGTTTCTAGAGAGACGGGTTCAGATATGTGTGTAAGACGCACTCATCTGTAAGGGGTTACATTCAACTGCAAAAACTTTTCCCCATTATGAAACACAGATACAATCATACAGAGGATCTTTAAATTGGTTTTATATATAAACTTACACCGGAGACTATGTGAACTACCACAACAGAACAATGGTTTCATTTGGTCAAAAGCTTATTTCCTGTTGAACTGAAGGTTGTCTTACATTATACTGCTCCAGGTTCTTCTCCTTGTTGGTCTCCGTGTCCTCCAGGTCTTTGTGGATGGCTGCGATTTGCCTCTTTTTATCGTTGATGGCCTGGTCCAGCGACTTCAGCTCCTTCTTAATCCATTTGTCCCTCTCCTCCTTGGAAGTGAACTGGCTTCCACGGCCCTGCTTGGCGTACAAGTCTGTCCTCTCCTGCGTGGCTTGGGCAAGTCTGGGAGGAGATGTTACCATGGAGAGATTTACAGATTGTAGACTCTGCACAGTTGACAACCTCTCCTGCCATTTATTAGATTATCACTTCACATTTCTCGACACATATGCCTGTCGATTTTGATAAATGACATCAAGCTGCGAGAGAATCCACAGATTTCTCCAGTGTATCCACCTCCTGATGTCTCTCCAGCTAAATGTGTTCAAAAGTGATGTGACTCATTGAGCTGTAACCTGTTCGCCAGCTGCTCAAAGGGACAGTAGCTGAGAATGAGTCACGCCTACCGTGATATGCCTCGCTCTTCTTTTTCCTTCACCATGTTGAATTTGGGTTCAGTCTCCTGCAGCTCTTTCTGCTTCTCCTCGATTTTCTCCAGGAGCTTCTGACGCTCCTTCAACAGGCGTTTCTAAAGGAGTAAGAGCAGTAACAGCAAACCTTTAAAGGGCCGAATTTAGAAACGGGGCGAGAAAGACGAGTGAGAAATGTTTGACTGTGAGAAACAGGATAAGCGGCATGGTGTAGAGATTATTTTAGAAAGCGCCTATATTTACCTTCATATTTTATATCCACATCTAAAATATGTATTTACTCAAAAGTGCTAATATTTGCACAATCTGGCCGTTGCATATAATGCAGAATTATCGGTCTAAGGCCAACAAATCATATCTTATGGTGCTTAATTCATTTTTTATATTTGGTTTTAACGATAGTAATATTAAAAGATTTGGCACTCCTGTATTTAAGCCAACAGAAGGTGAGAATCAAAATCATGATATATGTTCTGGTGAGGGGAGAACATTCCCTAAAACATGTGCATCAAACACACTAAATGTATTTTAGTATGATAATCTCTTATTGACTAAGTATTAAATACATATGCAGAAAGCACACACTTCATTGTGGAATAAAAATCACGTTTTATGCCACAACAACAGAAGATGCTTCTAAGCTTGAGGCAAACTCGGCCTACATCGTTGTCCCCGACAGCAAGGGTATAGCCCTGAAAAGCCCCCAATCCCCTGCATTATACAAGAAATTCCTCTGACTGAAATCCTCAAATTAAATGTGACTCATTAATAATCTTAAACTCTCCATATTGACTCAACGTAACTATTTCTATGAAGTCAGCGATATACTCTTAAAATAAGATCCAACAGTGACACAATAACGAAAACAAATATATTTAACTATTTTTGCTGAACTCAGGAAGAAAACAAAAACAGATTTCCTTGTTTAAAGAAAGAAAGCAGGTATGTATCGACTTCCTGCCCGTAAATGCACACAAACGCACAATGTACACAAGGCAGGTCAGAGAGGAACCCACGCCGTCAATGACGCACGACGCATGTTGAGTTGATGGTATGGAAAACTAACGGCGCTTCCTCTGTCTGTCCATCCCTCTGAACAAATGTTCTGATCAAAGGCACTTCAAATGTGTTTTCTGGATGAAGTAACTGTCTGCTGGATGGACAGACATTCAAAGCGGAGTCTGTTGAGTAACTCTCAGGTTCCAGTTAACCCACTTGTGTTTTTAACATTTTTTAGATCTGTATATTTGATCAACAATAATAATTTAAAAAAAAGATTTAAAAAAACTGACACATACAGAAACACTATTTCAAACAAGTTGTAACAGTAAGGTGAGTGATTTAAAAGAGGAAACGATGATCACGCTTCTCTTCATGCATGGATGGTCAGAAAAGGGAGTGGAGCCGGTGTCACATCACGTGTGCAGAGTGACGCAGATGGGAGGCTTCCGTACCCTCTGTTCGCTGTTGCCTGCCAGCTCGTCCTGCAGGTCCTTGGCCTTTAACTCCAGCTTGGTCCTCTGCTTGATCTGCTCCTGGCGCTCGGCCGAGAGCTGCTCCCTCTCCTCCTTCATGGCAGAGATCTTGGACTTCAGCTCTCGCACGACGCGCTCAGTCTCCTGCAGAAATGGAGCCAGAATAAACAAACGGGCTGTGAGATAAATTCAAAAGGGGAGTAATATTCCGACCTTCTTCCATTCATTTACCACGGTCCCAAACTGTCAGGATAGATCAGATTAAATGTCAGATGTTCTCATGTGTTCTCCTGAAATACGTGAACATGAGACAAACTCTATGAACGTTTTTATATTAATCCAAAATAATTGTGGTCACATTGTTTCTGATGGATTGTGCTTCACAGGCCGGATCTATTAATTTACTCAGGTTCTTTCAGAGAAACGTTTATACAAAAAATGACAATTCTCCAAAGAACATAAATAAATCAAATTATTTAAAAAGAAAAATGTATTTGAGGAACTTCTGATTCAATTTTATGGGTCATAGGCAGGGAGGGGCCCAATCCACCACGGACAACTTCTTTACCTCTACTTTGTCTCGGGCATCCTGCTGAGCGTCACGCAGCTGTCTGGATTTGTCTCCACAGGTCTCTCTCTTTGAGGACAACTGGAAATGAGAATCAGAAACAGACACACATACTAAATACTTGAGGTCTGAGGTCTGACATTTTCAACAACAGGAGAAAATACAAATGACTGATCTACTGAGCAGTCCTTGGGATTAAAACAATTATTATTAGTAGCATGCCGCCAAAACTTCTATGTTAACTACTCTGTTCAATGTCCAACGCTGAACTGTCATATTCCCAATAATTGGGTCCGGCATTTCCCCCCAATGATGAAACACAAAAATCGCTAACTCTAAATGTTCGTATTAATATAGTACATCTTTTATTCTGTCCAGAATTTGTTACCTCGTCCAGTTTGGCACGAGTTTCATTCAGCTCCTGGTTGTAGATGGTGTACTCCAGGGCTCTTCTCATCTTGTCCCACTTTTGGTACTGAGCCAGCTCCTCCTTCTCGTCCTCCAGTGTGTGCAGACGCTCTTCGATGTACTTCAACAGCTCATTGATCTTTTCTCGCTTCCCCTCTGAGGAGAACAGACGTCATTTTTATTTATTTTTTTATGCCAACCACTACCAGCAGCACACCTTATTTTCAGGTACAGCCTTTCTTTTAACACAAGTGTGAATGCTATGTGGAAACAAATGTATGTTGTTGACACTCATGCTGATGTTATGGCAGGTCATATTTACAACTATTGGTTTAGTCTGTGCTGAGAGCAGTTGTTCAAACGGAAACATAAAAACCTTTAATAAAATACATTCAGTTCCACCTGAATCGGTACATTTTTGTGACAGAATGCAATAAAGACAAATGATAGGAGAGAGTGATGTCAAATATTTTACCCGTCTCCTTCATGAGAGAAATACTCTCCTCCTTGCGCTCATCATAGACGCGGGTCCCTGCAACTTCTCTCAGCAGCTTAAGACGTTGGGAATCCGGTGCTGTGGCCATTTGGTTAATCTGCACAAAATATTGAAACAAAAAAAGAGTTGAAATTCTGTTCGAGTGGTAAAATGTCCCTTCCTGGGAAAATGATATATTTTAGATACAGAGGTCAGATTCTGATTTTACTGAGTAACCAGCTGATACTGCACATGTTATGATTTTAAACGTGTCAGGTCCAGACATTTGATAAGAGAAACAGTTTTTACTCGAAATACATTTCAATTTTCAGAAAAGAAAAAAATATTTTGGTTTTGAGATTTTTACTGAGGCTAAAGGCTTCCTGCCCTGGTTCTGTACCATCTGCAGTGTTTCTCACACCTTCACCACTATTTATAGTATATTTACTCACTGACTAAACCCTGTTCACACTTATAATCAGAGTTGTCAAAAAAGTGCAGACAATTTGAATTGGGCTTGTCGTTATAGGAGTATTTGCAGCCATATGTGCTGGAGGACTAGACGACTACAGCAGTGTGTTACACAGAAATAAATAGCACGTGTTAAATAAGTGTGAATTTCAAAGACAATCTTTCCTCACCTTTCCCTGCTTGACGATGTAGTATGGGTTACTGCGGGAGAAGCCGGCACTCTCCAGAAGGTTCATGACGTCATTCTTACTGCAACAATCACAGACAAAGAAATTATTCCCTGGATTCACAGAGTTGTTCTCGCAAGGACAGCCAGTCAAAAGTTACACTCACGTCACCATCTTCTTATCCAAGAAATACTGGTCCTTCTTCGCGCCGATGACACGCCGAAGAGAGACTTCCTCTTTGTCAATCTGGAGGGAGAGAAATGTGTGGCTGGTCAAGAGGAGAATCTCACACCGGCAGAATTGCTGGTTATGCTAGATTACAATCAGGCTCCATGAGCCGTTAAAAGAAATCTTTGGATTTCTGTCAAACAGCAATCATTAGTTATCAAATGTATCAGAGTATATTGATAGTGATAGGATAGTGCTGTGATACTACATGTTCACTGACAGCCTGGATAAATGATGTTGACAAAAGATTATCTTTAAATAAACTGCGTATCGAGGATCTTCGGTTCGATCTCCAGCCCCAACAGAAAGAACGTCCTTGGGGGAGATACTGAACCCCAAATTGTTCATTCAATCAGAGTTTGCATTAAAGGTTATGGATCCTGATGAGCAGGTGGAATCTTAAAATGACTGTTAGGCCACCAAAATATGAATGTTTAAGAATGAATCCAGGTCCAGGAAGATCGAATGTGTGAATTTCTTTCTAACTTTACTCCCAGTGAAATGCTTACTGAAAGTTAGAAGTTTTTAAACAGTGTTTCTATATACATTTGTATAATTATTATAAAATGTTTGTTAAACATACCGGAAGACGGTTGTCAGAGTTGTCAAATATGATTTCCACAAATGCCGAAATGACCCGAGGACCGGTTCCCTCCTACAGTGAGAGGGAAAGAAATATTTGACGAATTAATTTAAAGTTATGAGATTATTAAGAATTCTCCAAAACATATTCTATTATAACTTATTCAAACTCCTATAAACAAAAAAATTGTATCTGACAGAAATACATGTAATTCTATAAATATTCCAATAATGCACCAAACATTAAGAAGTTATGTAGGCCTTCATCCGTGTAAGCATATGTATCGTAAAATATCTACATGAGCGTATCAGAAATAAAACTCATTATCAAACCCTGCTAGTCTTAGCTGCTGGGTCTGACAAGTACATGTGCTTACATGGAGCAGGGCCAGGCGCTGCTCCGGTCGTAGATGACTGAACTCATCACTGAGCACAAACTGGATAGCTGAGAAAGAGAGAAAAGACAAATGATTCCTGAATGAATGACAAATGTTAATTATTTTAAGACTGAATGGCAAAATGATTCGATGCCGACATACCGTAGAAAAAGTTACTTTTTCCTGACCCATTTCTGCCAACTGTAACACAAAAAAAACACATGGAATACTCTGCCAAATATTTGTAGGTCCTCATTTTGCTGCCTAAACAATTCAGAGATGCCCTGAAAGATCTGACAACTTTCTCTCAGAACCAGTTTTAACCTTTAAAGAAATGTGTACCGCAGCCGCTCTTCTGTGTGTTTTAACAACACAGGAGAACCTTCACTCCCTGCATGCATGCATGCATCAAAGCGGCTGGGCCGCCCATGACACTGGCCTTCCCACTTTGGCGGCTTTAGCTCAGTGGGTAGAGCAGGTGTCTCCCATTCGGCAGGTTGTCTACATGTCCGAGGTTCTTTGAGCCAGAGCATGAACCCAATCTGCTCCCCGGGCGCTGCAGAGAGCTTCCAACTACTCCTCAGGGATGGGTTAAATGCATAAAGCCAATTTCGCTATGTTGTACTAGATGTATAATTTGTATTTGACAAATAAAGACTTCTTCTCCTAACCTCTGCTGACCACCCCAAAACACCTGTAGCTCTGGAGACACTCTGACCCAGCAGTCTAGTCCCTCGTCCCTTAGGTTTGCCAATTTTCTTTCTACCAACACATTAACTTCAATGACAAAATGTTATTTTGCTGCCAAATATATCCCAGCCATGTACAGGTTCCATACATTACAACAAGATTATCAATGTTATTCTGACTTCAGCTGCCACTAGTAGTAATGTAAAAGCTGATCGATGTATGGTCACAACAACTCAGATCAGTGAATAGTTTTCATACATTGTTATTTAAATTGTTAGAATATTTATCAGACAATCTGTGTAGTCGTGTAAGTACCATCATCAAAATGCATTGCCTCCTCCTCCAAATGCCAAAAATAACGTAAGTATGGGTCGAATTCCTCACTTACCAATGACATTGTGCTTGGGACTGAACGGGTCTACAACAGTTTGGTCCCTGTAACTTCGGAACCCCTGGATGATGACCTGCATATGACCCAAGAGATGATGATCAATAGTTCTCCCGATGAGAACAAAGTTATAACAGCAAAAGTATACAGTAGCTAAATATAGTTATGTTATATTACTCTCAGTGTTCTTCAGTATGAATGCGTACAGATTTAGTCAAAATTGAATGTTTTGACATGTGTGCTAAACTTCCAGTCAGCGTTTTGAAGAGGGGAGCACGATTAGGAACCGGGCCATGATAGTGACCACGCTCAGTTCTCAATTTAGAACATTGTCTAATTTGTGTACTTGCT
This sequence comes from Lophius piscatorius, assembly GCA_009660295.1. Classification (NCBI taxonomy): domain Eukaryota; kingdom Metazoa; phylum Chordata; class Actinopteri; order Lophiiformes; family Lophiidae; genus Lophius; species Lophius piscatorius. The sequence goes on along the minus strand of VRLP01005443.1, from coordinate 16,410 downwards.
ACGAATAGTTATGCACATACATAGCATTATCATAACACGCATTTATACGTTAAATTCGCTTGCACTGCGGTATTATGCAACATTACTAGAAAGGTAATGCATGCGTTATCCTAATGTTAGCTTAGCTTCCTCAGGAGGACGCGAACCTCGATTCAACATCGATTCAGGTAGCCCTTGCTAGCATAAGCAAGGTATCTCCCGGCATAAATTAACGCTTAACTATACATAAAACTTCGGTATTCAGGGGATAGTCACTCAGTGGACTTAGTTTAAAACAGCCCGAGTAAAGTTGGGCCGGCGATAGTCTTCAACATGCCCATGTCTGGTATCGCTAGCTTACCTGCTTGATGTACATGGTTGTGTAAAAAAGGCGTCTCCTAGGCGGAAGCTGGAAATAAGCTCCCGTCCTCCACTAAACTGGAGAAACTGGGAATTTAACAACCCAAACCTTAAAGAATATTGGAAACGGAAGCATTCAAATTTGAGAAACACTGTACGCTAGAGAGAATAACATACAAGATGGCGACGGGGGCGGGTAGAACGGGGCATACCATTGTGTAAAAAGAGGGTCACAATACTAAACGTACGCTAAATTATGCATAATAGCGTAATATTTGAGGCACAGTTTTGAATCTTGAAAATACTACTTATGTTGTCGAACCATATTCAATATTTACTCTCAATGCATATTAATTTGAATAAAGTTTGACACTTACGTTATTTGTTTATTTCCCTATTTTTAAGGTTGGTACAGTCTGTCTGTATCTTCTAGGCGCCAAAGACCGAAAAGACGAGTTAGCATTAGCATGTAGTTACAAAGGGAAGTAGACTCGAATCGTATTGATGCTATTCATTGGCGATCGTTACACGTGTGTGTTATACATTTGTTTAGAAAATATGTATACTTTATTTCGAATTACATGTATGGCATGTGGCTATTTATTCAATCAGTTCTCATTCGTAGTGGTGTCGCCAGCTTTGCCTTACACCAACTTGTTGGCTATGAATCTTGAAATGCAGTCTGACTGTGAATGGAAGCATTGGAACTACATCTGCTCATGGGCCAAGTTAGTCACTGCAGGTGTCACTGTTTCCCCTCCTTTTTTAAAAGCTGGTTTTGTCAGTGTTGACTTACTTTGTCAGGATGTTTGTTCGAACATGTCGGCAGTAAACTCACCCCTCTCAGTCATGCACCGTGAGTCATTAGAACACAACTACAATCATTACATACCAACAACTTCATTTTAGTGGTGAAATTATTTATTAAACACTTATTAACATCCACATCGTTGAAAAAATACGACAGATTGTAACAAATAAATTAGGTTTAATGCCTGCATTTGTGACCAGGCATGTAAATCACAATATCAACCTAAGGCATTTATATTGCAGTTTATCAACTGTGCTGTGTTGTTTCATTGCTTAAATTCATTCATTCATAATCATGTAATCATTTATGACATTGGGAAGGACACAGGGCACACCCCGGATAAGTCACTAGTTCATCACAGGGCCAACACACATAGACAAATAACCATTCACACCTACAGGCAGTTTCAGAGTCACCAATTCACCTATATTGCATGTTTTTGGACCTTAGGATAAAAGGTTCCAGGTCCCCCAGTGTATTTGAACTCAGAACTTTTTTTCCTGTGAGGTAGCAGTGCCAATCAATAACCCTTTAATGTCCTGCTCATCTGTTTGGTTGAGCACATTTTGAGTTTCTATCTCTTACTGAAAAATGACAGAACCTGTGGATAATACGACCCTCTTTATGTTAAAGAGTAAGGGGCCAAGGATGAAGCCCTGGGTGACACCACAAGTCAAAGAGACCGCTGGTTAGGAGGCATTAACCCTAGCTGTTTCAAAAGCCCTATTTGATAAATTGGATCATATCTGGCCTTTAAAAGAGTTACTAAACAGAATTTTGTAACTTAATTCAACCGGAGAGAAAAATAGTCAAACATGGGTTTAAATAAGGTTGAGGTAATCGAATTAAAAAACATGTTAAAATGATTGGTCAGTCTTTATAGAAACAAGTTTGACCAAATTATTAGTCATTTGATGGTATAATTTGGAGCTTTTAAGATTCTAAATGCATATTTGAATGAATTTAAATATGCAAAGAAATAACTTTTCCCACTCGGTGAGGACATTAAAGGGTTTTGAGGTTCCCACGCTGCCCACTGAAGCCCATGGATTTCATCAACTCACTGACTGAACACCCTTATCTGGCTGATCTCCAGTACATCTGCTCCGCTGGGTTCAACACCAAACACAGACAGCATTATTTTTTTGTTTTACTTTCTTCAAGTAAGACTTTCAGCAGTCAAGGTTCTTTTTAAGGCAGTGCAGTTATTGGGCTCAGTTTGAACTGGTGGTGGACCGGGGCCTGCAGGCAGGAGGTAGGGAGGACGAACACAGACGGCTCAAAGTTTTTGGTGTTGAAACTGGCGGTGAAGTCGTTGGCAAAGAAGGAGGCTGTCTCTGCGGGGCATGTCGTGTCCGGTCCAGGCGTGGAGGCATGACTCGGTGCCATGTAGTGGACCTCCGACTCAAACTGCAGCAGCTGACCCATGAAACTGAAGTTGGGCGAGATGATTTCGCGGCGCTGCTTGATGATCTCGAAGGCCGCATCCAGCCGAAGCTGCTGCCTCCTCATGATGTAGGCCATGCAAATGGTAGGCGAGCGCGAGATCCCCGCTTCGCAGTGGACCAGAACCTTTCCCCCTGATTGTTTCACGTGATCTGGAAGGAGAAGCAAAGGGAGACGAGCCAAGGTTGGAGGTTAGATGAGGGTTCAACTTTTAGTGCTTTCAAGGATCATCATTAATAAACCCTTTAATGTCCAGACCAAGAAAGAAAAAAAAAATAAATGTGGAAAAATAATTTCTTTGCATATTTTATTTCTTTGGGGCATTTATTAATTTAATTTCTTAGTTACTCTGTAATCAGACATCTTTCAATATGTAACACATTAAAGAGGCAACTATGAAAAATGAATTAGGACAGATGACAAACCAGATTTTAACAGTAATATCATCGGCGACACTTTCCGCCCACTCACATCTAGTTTATCATTCTCTCCCTCCCTCTCTCTCTCTCTCCCTCTCTCTCTCTCTCACTCACTCAGCAGCAGCAGGATATTATGGACCAACAGAACAATCAACCTTTTTTTGGTTCACGTTATTTACAGAGACGCAGAAAATCGACACAAACACCAGTTTCAGTCAACAGAGACACTCCTGAGTCCCGTCATGTGACCTTCTTCCTCCTACTCTGCCGCCGAGGTCACCCCGGCACACTTAAGCCACTCCCACGCGCCGCTACTGCCTGATGCACATACGTTGTATCATCTTGTCCTCATATCTTATTCACGAGAGGTTCATTCTTATAGAACCACATAAAAACAACCTTTGCGAGTCTCCATTTCCATCTGTTTCTTTAAAGGTCGCTCCACCTACAGACGCTCAGCCCCAGCTGCAAAATCGCCTCCCTCCTTCTATTAAAAGTGACACAGCGGGCGGCCGACGCAAGCGGGGACACAGTGATTTCTGACGGCCCTGAATCCTCCATAAACCGCATGAATGAATCACCCAAAGTTGAGGATTCGACACGAGAGCGAGAGAGAGAGAGGAGAGGGAGGCGTAAGGAATTAGCCGTGGTAGAAGTGGGTGTTTTTTTAATAACCAGGAGATTTCATGCAGAATATTTATTACTGCCTCTCCGACATGACATCCGCCATTAGGGTCGGTCTGATTGGCGATTGATTTACGGGTTTTTCTGTTAACCACATTTCATAAGCCGTCTTTGGATGCAGGTTAAACCTGCTCCTTGAATAATTACCAGACTTATGTCATAATCGATGGGGCTTACATCCAGGCTGCATTCCTAAACAATGCACTACAGGGGCCATCCCATATTGGTCGGGCAGGCTGCTTGAGCCCGGTTCTGACTGGCTGTAAATAGCCACCAGCACATTGTGTACATCTTTTGCTTTGCTGCTGCTGCTGCTTCCATCAACCTCTCTGCTCTCCCACACACTCTCCTCCTCTTCCTCCTCCGGAGCTCAGCAGCCTCCCTGCTGCCCCGAGGCCCATCCATAATTCTCATCTTCAAGCAGCCGATAACGGTGCCTCCTCAGTGTGTGTGTGTGTGTGTGTGTGTGTGTGTGTGAGTGTCAGACAGTTTCTGTCCTCCACCCAGCCATCATAAACAACAGCATTTCAGTGTGCGTGTGTGTGTGTGTGTGTGTGTGTGAGTGTCAGACAGTTTCTGTCCTCCACCCAGCCGTCATAAACAACAGCATTTCAGTGTGCGTGTGTTTGTGTGCCCCCCAAGCTCCTCCACCCAGCTATTACTAAATAGAACAGCTCACCCAGTTGTCACACTGACTGGCCACACCCGGATATGTAAGCCACCGAGATTATGCCTGGGAGGCGATGACGGCATGGGAGCGTCCTTTTTTTTTTTTCAAGCTAAGACGGAGGTGGAGCGGAGGGCGGTCTGAAGGGATGGGGGTGGGGGGGGGGAGCTAATCCAAGAATGAAAGCCGGCTGGATTCGTTGTCGGGGGATGCAGGTGATGAAGTTAAACGGATTACAGCCGGGTTCCTCGGAGCCCTCTTATCCGTGGCAGCAGGTGAGAGGCAGCGACAAAGACGGTTATTAGAAGACACCAAAATAAACAGGCCTGTGGTAAGACGTCTATTCTTGGACGTCTCGGGACGATGTTGCCCTCAAAATATCCACAGAATCCGAGGTAGACGCGAGTCCAAGAAAGAGACTTTATTCTAAATGTTAATGCACTTCCCTTCCAAGCTACTTAAGGGGACCGGATTTCTTATAGCGACCCTAACCTTTGACCTTTTAGACTTCACATTCAACCCCAGATCAATCAGACTCTTACACAACAGGGTCAGGCGAGGCGGTTCTTCCTCTCAACTCACCAATAAACTCTATGGCCTCCTGGAAGTGGGAGCTGATGTCGGCCATGTTGCTGTCCTCCACTGGGATCCATTTGTAGTCGTACTGGCCCTTCGCCGGCTGCAGGTCCCTGCGGGACACGTTGAGCAAGGCCGTGATGTGAAGGTCGCTGAGATAGTCCTCTCTGGAGGCGTGGTAGGCACTACCGAGGTAGAGGAAAGGCAGGATCTCTACGGGTTTACCCTGAAAAACAGAGAAAAGGACTTGAGTAAATAACCAGCTCAATAAATATATATATATATTTCTTTTTTTCACCTTAAGATCTAACGAGATAATATTTTCTTATCCATCTTCAGCGCCATTCTCTGTAGTTTGTTTGTCTTTTGCTTGATCTGACATGTTTAATAAACTCTATTCCTTATTTAATAGTGTTTTATATTCACCTTTATTTTAGTTTAAATGTATTCTTTCTCTTCTTCCTGTTCTATGCATTTTATATTTTTACGTTTCTTTCTGTTTCTGTTCCCTTTTAAGGTAATTTGTGTGTGTGGTTTTCTCTGTGATTCTTATACGAACCGTGTCATGAGAATAAAGTTCATTATTATTATTGAATGATTATAACACGGTGTGATTTCAGACCAGACTAAACATCCGAAAACCCAGATCTTGATGCGTCTGCTTCAGCACACCCATAATAACCAACTCCTGGGAGAAAAATCACCCCGTGGTTGAAGTCAAAACATCCAAAACCCTGCCGGCCCAAAGAGCTACCGAGCAGAACATCATGTCTGTCTGCAGATTGGTACGCAGCTGGAGGGATGGAGTCCTCCTATTATGTAAAACATTATAGATACGGCTACAGGAGATTATTCTTTCATGATGGGTTTCAAATGAACACTTTAATGTCCGGCTCAAACCTGACTGAGCCTGTTTATCATGTGACCCAGTCACCGCATGGATGTGCTGAAGAGTAAGGGGCCAAGGGTGGAGCCCTGTGGGACACCACAGGTCCAAATGTAAAGTGCGTTATATATTAAATGTATTATTATTATTATTATTATCAAAAGGCGCCACCCATGATGATAAAATGACCGTGGCTCTTTGGAAAGTCCTACTTTATTAGTAGAATTTTGGCATATTGTCAGATGTGAGGACTTACTAAACAGAATTATCTAACATGATAAACCCAAAAAAAAGTCTAATAATAGTCAAATAAGATTTTTGAAAACATGCTTTACCAAAAGGTTGATCTAATCCAATAACAAATTGACTATTTTCCATGATATACAAAATTTCATGCCGAAATAATGTCATTTATTTAATGTCATTTCTCTAATCCTTATTTGGTAAATTTGTAGTGCTTTTATATTAAATGAAGAAAATTATATAAAATATGCAAATAAATTGCCTTTACATTTCTTTTTTTCCTTGCTTGATTAAAGTGTTAATTTGTTGGGTGTTATTTGTGTGTGTGTGTGTATGAGATGAAGAATTGATGACTGATATTCTCGCGCGGGGTTTCCATACCTGATCGTAATCTGGTTTGTGGTGACAAATCTTCTCACTGTTGTTGACTCTTTTCTCGGTTTCAGTTCCGCTCGGCTCGATGGTTTTCACCTCAGTGCAAAGTTCAGGGTATTGAGAGTGGAAGTTCTCGTATCCTCCTGAGAGAAAAAAGGGGAGGAGGAGGAGGAAGAGGAGGCATCATGAGCATAATCTGTAATAAGTAAGATTAAATGATTCTACATTCACACACACACACATATAATATACGCATCTTGTGAAATAGAAGCGTTTATGAAACGGTTTTATTCAACATCCCTGGATTATCACCGGTAGGTTATAACCTGATTATAATGGCGTAATTAATCACCGGAGTTCACGGCTGAAGGATCGTTAATCCTTTTAGCGCCGCAGAGGTGACAGACCGGAAATGTTTCAATCTTGCACATGATCGCGTAAACAATAAAAAAAAAAACGTTGTCTTCTTTATTAATTAAATAAAAATAAAAATCAGTGACAGTCTTGGCAGCAGCGGGAAAACGAAACGTCTCCGCCGCACTGACTCATCCGCTCCGCTGACGCACGGACGGCGTTTAACTCACCGACCAGGGACCGAAAAATGTTCTCAATGCACACATGACCCACCGAAAATGTCAGCTATGAGGATTATTAGGAGTAAAAAAAAGAAAAAAGAAGAGAAGACCATACAACAAGTAGCTAAACTCCTCTAAGTCTTGGTTTAAGGTTAGAGGCTTTGGTCACGTGACTTAGTCAAAAACAAGACAAAAAACATTTAAAAAAAGTCTTATAAAGTTTTCTAAAATGTGAAATAAGCTGTTTCCCTTAGGTTTTTTATTTTATTTTTTTAGGTTTTAGCCCCTGTATTGTTTCTGGTGTTTTAAAAAAAACATTTGGGGGTTTTTTCCTCACCTTTCAGGAAACAGATGCTGGTTCCGCTCGCCAGATGTGACAGAGTATTTATTACTATTTGTGCTACGCTGTTCTTCTTCAGCTTCTGCCAGTGGGACGTCCGGTCATCTAGTGCTACGATCGCCGTGATGCTGCCCTCCCGAAGCCGAAACAGAGCTCTCTCGTCCGGGATGACAAACTGCAGCGGCACCGGACCGCCTCGAGACCTCCGGACCACCACGGAGTTCAGGTTGACGTTGACAGAACCTTTGACGTTGGAGTTCGTGAATGAGAAATACGGTCGGCAATCCACAATAAGGCAGTTCCCGTACTCCTTCCTGATGATCTTCCTCAGACGCCGACAGTCTATGCTGGAGACCTTCATCCTGACGAAGAGGAGCAGGTGTTATTATTGCCTGAAGAATAAACTGGATCACTGAGAGCGGATGCGTGTGAGCGAAGAGTCCCGTACGCGTCTGTGTCTACATGTCCTCTAAGGGAATTCCGGCAGATCAGTTTTATGTGAATTGAACCTCCGGTCCGTGACGTCAAGAACCATATATGGACTCCGGTGAGGTTTGAGCGCAGAAAACAAACCCCACCCACAGCGATGACGGAGGGCTGACTCCGCCCCCCTCTGCTGCTAAATTAAAACCTTTACTACGCAGTGCTTCACCCAATGATGGCTCACCGTGTGTCCTGTCCCGTCCTGTTATTTACCATTTGTGTTCAGGGAACATTTGTGAACGGAGAAACAGGTTTTCTTTTAATATAAAGACTGTATTTGATAGAAAATCCTTTAAAATGACCTTTATCTATCACCTGAAAAAAATTGGGTTGGTGTTTTGCGAGGATGCTTTAAAACACGACTACCACAAATAACTATTTGAATGAACATTTAAATAAAAATAAAAAACACGGGAAATATTACTTCATAATGGAATGGGTTCCTTTCAGTATTAAGCAAAAATGAGTTGAAGTAACTTAAAATACTTGGGTTGAGTCAATCTAATTTATTGGAGTTGATTCAACATAGTTACCATAGTTACTTGGACTAAGTCCGACTTTATTGAAAAGGTTTGGTCCAACTGATTTTGACAAATTAAAATCACCCTACTAAAATGAGTTAATCAAACCCAAATAAATTAAGTTGGCTCAACAGATTTGCTTAGTGTTGGTTAAACCCATTTGATCATTTTGACATATTTTATAACTATTTGAAAGATTTTTAAAGATAATCATAGGAAGTATTTACTTATAACAAAATTGTTTCCTTTCAGTATTGAGCAATTGTCTTGATCTAATTCAACATACTTGGGTTGCATCAATATAATTTATTTGAGTTGAATCAAAATAGTCACTATTTGAATGATTTTTAAAAAATCATGGGAAGTATTTACTCATAACAAAATTGTTTCGTTTCAGTATTGAGCAATTGTGTTGATCTAACTTAATGAACTTGGGTTCAATCAATATAATTTATTTGAGTTGATTCAACATAGTTACTTGGAATAGGCCGGACTTGATTGAAAAGGGTTCGTAGTTCACACCTTTCATGCGTACACATTATTTTTGCGTGTTCTTCCCTTCTATTTTGCGTTTGAATATATGGATATTTTTGTCTCTGTGTGTCATGTGGGACGTCGTTTGTAAAAGTATCAAATGTTGTTTTTTTACCAGCATTATTTTGCCACATTCAGCTCCAAAAGTTAGATCTAAACATTTTACATCTAAATGTTGATTCTCAATCTAAATGTTAAATCTAAATCTAAATGTTGAACCTCAATGTTTTTAAAAAATCTGCAAATTCTTCACTGACATCAGCGGAAGTACCAAAATAAAAGCTCAATGTTTTATATTTATATTATATAATATTTAACATTTGGATACAACATTAAGATTTAGATTTAACACTTATATGCAAAATTAAGATTTAATATTTAGATTTAACATTAAGACCCAACATTTAGATTTAGTATTTAGATATAACATTTAGATTTAACATTTACATTATTTAACGTTTAGATATAATATTTAGATTTAGATTTAACATTTAGATTTAACGTTTAAATGTGATACTTAGATGTAGATTTAACATTTGGATTTATATTTAACATTTGGATACAACATTAACATTTAGATTTAACATTTATATACAGCATTAAGATTTAACATTTAGATTTAACATTTACAGGACACCGGTGCAGGACACCGGTGCATTTCAGTTCCGTCATAAGTTCCTTTTCCATTGGCATGGAGGCCAGTCCTATTTCTCCATTAAGTTTTAATTAGATGAAAATTAGCGCTCGGCTGGATCATGGGATATTAATGAAGCACCTTCCTCATAGATAACACTGAAGCAGGACAAGCGTACTTTAAAAACACACCCAAGCCTACCTAGAATACCCTGGCATGTCAAAGAACACGCCCTAAATGGCAACTTCGAAATCTGATTGGTTAAAAAATGTGACAATAAACAAAATCATACCCTATATTTTCACAGGCAGAGGCTTTCAGTCGGGATGTTTCTGGCCCCAGCAGAAATGTTTCACCCAGAGACCAAAGTGAAGAAATCTGACTGGATAAGAAAAAAAAGCTCACCTGAAGCAGCATGCAGAGAAGCAATGCATTAAATTAAGTAACGGATGGGAACAAACTATTCAAATACATTCAGTCTCAAATAAAATGTTTATTAAATTCTGATTTTCTTTTTTCTGACCAGCTGGTTCTCATAGCCTAGCATTGTTTAGGAACAGGCAGACAGCCGGTCTGACGCCGCCTGAAGGCAACAATGCTTCTAAAGCTAATTATCACTATTTTTATCATTTGTTTTATCAATGAAAGCCAAAGCGCGGAAGCATAATATGCAATTTTATTGGTGCTATTTATCAGCTTAATTTCTTATCTATGGTCATAAAAAGAAAATGATTGTTTTGCTTAAATTTACCCTTCAGATTAACCACACAATAAAATAATTAGTGAGATTTATAGGTGGCGCAAGGTAGATATGTGTCTTTTGCCTTGGAACAGAGTTCCAGTTATATTTTTACTGTACAAACACGAGAGTGGAATCAGAACGCATCAATCTGGATCGGAGGCCTCAAGTTCCCAGCGACGGTTTAAGTCTGGTGGCGGAAAATATCCAGGTTCACGGGGGACCAGTCTTAATGTAAATGATGGATGATGCCGTTATTCTGCAACCAGTGCATTTTTACTTTATAATGATATGCAAAAACATAAATCATGTCTGTTACCAGTTTAGAATTAAGGAATGAAATGTATACAGAATATAATAATGTATACAATATGAGGTAATGTCAGAATTTCCAGGCATGTTTCTGTCTGACTAATTCCAGACTGTGTTTATTGAGTTTTTTTCCACCCAGACAGCAATGAAAGTTCAAGTTTCAAGGGCAAAGCCACAAAGAAGTGTGAATGTAGGCATTCATGTAAATAAGAGGCGCTGAAAGTCTCTCTGGTCAAAAGAATATGTGTTACATCATGTTGTGTCTGCTGGAATGATATCAGAGTCAAAGCAGAGAGAGAGAGAGGGACAGAGAGAGAGAGGGGGACAGAGAGAGAGAGGGACAGAGAAAGAGAGAGGGACAGAGAAGAGAGAGAGGGACAGAGAGAGAGAGGGACAGAGAAGAGAGAGAAAGAGAGAGAGAGAGAGAGGGAAATCCAGAGAGGGGGGGGGAGAAAGGGAGGGAGCGAGAGAGAAGGAGCGAGAGAGAGACAGAGGGAGAAAGAGAGAGAGGGAGATCGAGAGGGGGGGCGAGAGAGAAGGAGCGAGAGAGACAGAGAGAGAGAGGGAGAAAGAGAGAGAAAGAGAGAGAGGGAGATCGAGAGGGGGGGCGAGAGAGAAGGAGCGAGAGAGAGACAGAGAGAGAGAGAGGGAGGGAGAGGGAGATAGAGGCAGGCTGGTAACAAGACAGACGCAGTGACAGCTAGAGAGACAGAGAGATGGACATATGCCAGTCTCATTCAGAGAGACGCATTCATGGACAGATGGACAGACAGACAGACAGACAGACAGACATGGATGAGTGGATAGATGAATTGGTGAATGCATGGATGGATGAATGAATGAATGTATAGAAGAATGAATGGATATATGAATGGATGAATGGATGGATATATGGATGGATGAATGGTTAAATGAATGAATGGATGGATGGATGGATGAATGAATGGATATATGGATGGATGAATGGATGGACTATGAATGCATGAATGGATAAATGGATGGATGGATGGATGGATGGATGAATGAATGGATGAATGAATTGATATATGGATGGATGAATGAATGGATATATGGATGGATGAATGGTTAAATGAATGAATGGATGGATGGTTGAATGGTTGGATGGATATATGGATGGATGAATGGATAAATGGATGGATGAATGGTTAAATGAATGGATGGTTGAATGGATGGATATATGGATGGATGAATGGATGGCTGGACTATGAATGCATGAATGGATGGATGGATGAATGGATGGATGAATGAATGAATGGATATATGGATGGATGAATGGATGGATGGATATATGGATGGATGAATGGATAAATGGATGGATGAATGGTTAAATGAATGGATGGATGGTTGAATGGATGGATATATGATGGATGAATGGATGGATGGACTATGAATGCATGAATGGATGGATCGATGAAAGGATGAATGAATGAATGAATGGATATATGGATGGATGAATGGATGGATGGATATATGGATGGATGAATGGTTAGATGAATGAATAGATGGATGATTGAATGGATGGATGGATGGATATGTGGATGGATGAATGGTTAAATGAATGAATGGATGGATGGTTGAATGGATGGATGAATGAATGGATATATGGATGAATGTATGGATGAATGAATGATGAATGAATGGATATATAGATGGATGAATGGATGAATGAATGGATATATGGATGGATGAATGAATGGATGGATATATGGATGGATGAATGGTTAAATGAATGAAAGGATGGATGGATGCCTGGAGGACAGCTGAGGATTAGAGGGACAGCAGGCTTTGTGGCATATGGTCCAGTCTAATCTGGGCCTGTGACATCATGACTGATGGGGGTCCATCCGTTCCTGAGCTCTCATTCCATTATGGGGTTTATTAGTGTCAGCTGTAAATAACAACATTGGACTTAAGACAGCCTGCAGAAAAGGACATGAGTATTCAACGGGCTTTTCCCTCCAGTTGTTTATTTCCAGGTCCACCTCTCGCTCTCGCTCTCTCTCTCTCTCTCTCCCTCTCTCTCTCTCTCCCTCTCTCTCTCTCTCCCTCCCTCCCCCTGTCTCTCTCTCCCTCCCTCTCCCTCCCTCTCTCTCTCCCTCTCTCTCTCCCTCTCTCTCTCCCTCCCTCTCTCTCTCTCTTTCTCCCTCTCTCTCCCTCTCTCTCTCTCTCTCTCTCTCCCTCTCTCCCTCCCTCCCCCCTGTCTCTCTCTCCCTCCCTCTCCCTCCCTCTCTCTCTCCTATCTCTCTCTCCCCCCTCTCTCTCTCTCCCCCCCCCTCTCTCTCTCTCTCTCCCCTGTGGGGTGTTCCCTCCTCTCTCCCACACATTCACAGTCCACACACCGTCTCTCTTGACATGACGGCTTCCGTCCATCACAGACTCTGTTGCGCCGCCTACACATTCAGGAAACAGGCAGTTTAATCTTTAAGCTGCTCAGCTGTTGGGACTCCTTTGGTATCGACCACGACGCCGTCCGACACAGGGTTCCGGCGCATGTCTTCTTTGCAGTGATGTCACCGGGTCAGTGATGCAGATCAATTTCGATTTCTGTTTTTTTTTCTCTCCCTTTTGTTCCACGTTGGAGGTTCAGTTAGTCATTCAAAGAAAAGCAGCGTAATGCTACTTTACATGTCTCGAATATGAAGAAAGAAATGAACCCTGACAAAATATAGAAGAATGGCGTGGGCTGGATTTTGACCTGAACCAAATAACGGATCATAATAATAGTAGTGCTTCATGTTAATATGATTATTATTGAGTTATTATCTAAATAAAAGGGAAGAAGAAAAATAACCTGACCTTTGTTTCGTGACTGTTTGCTGGAGAAAACAAGACATTTTAAAACGAAAATATTTGTTGTTTTACTTGCTAATGAAAATAATTGTCATCCGCCTTAATGGTAAAGACAAAGAGAAAGAGTAAGAACAAGTAGCTGCTATGGGGCATTAACATATAGTGGTGTGTTTAATTCTCATAATAATAATAATAATAATAATAATAATAATAATAATAATAATGATGATGATGATGATGATGAGGATGAGGATGATGATCAGGAGAATAATAATGATAATAATTGATAAAACTTAAAACTTGTGTGCAGCTAGAAAGAAATAATAGGAACAGAAAGTTCACCATCTCCAAAAAAACTCAAATCCCTTCCCACCAGAAAAACTAGGTTTTTCTTTTATAACTATTTATAACTAACTTTTATTTGGAAGTCCACCCATTTCAATTTTTTTAGCCGATCATCGATTTTTATAATGTCTGACCGGCCGATGGCGATATTTCTCATTTGAAGTTTAAAAATGATGAGTAATGTATTTTAAGTTCTCCTATTTTGAAAGGATTAGAATGGAAGTGACGAGAATGGTCGGCCATGTTGGACATTTCAAAGTGAAAATAAAACTTCGTACGCCTCGTTCGGTCCATTATATGTCATAAGATGGCTTTGGTCAGGGACTTCTGGGCTGGTGGCTGGCTCTGAGCTCCCGCTAGCTTAAGCCACTCTGCTAAAGTTAGCCGCTCTGCTAACGTTAGCTTCTCAACTTGCCATGTTCCCCCGAGATGATTTATTTTGAAGTGTCTGATTAAGTTTCAGGCTTTCTTTGTAGTTCAGTTTTATCCTTCGTAGAATGCAAATACTGGCTCTGAGTTCCCGCTGGCTTTAGCCACTATGCTAACGTTAGCCGCTCTGTTAACGTTAGCTTCTCAACGCATGCATGAAACCGGCCTCAAGTGAGGCTGATGGGCCGATTGCCGATTTCATCAAAGTAGGCATCATCATTATCGCGGTTTTTACTGCTCTGGTTATATTTGTCCTTTGATATTTCCTATTTAAACTACAGAGATAAAAGCTGTGGAAAAAAAAGTTCCATCTTCTATCCGGATGTTTCGTAAGGAGAGAGAGATACCTTCTACCTGGTGAACGCCAAGTTTATTCCGCAAACCACGGGACTTTTTACTTACGCCAGAAAATACCTGCTGGCCCGGACCGTCGCTAAGGTATGTGAGTGAGACAATCCACTTCCTGTCCAGAATGTCCCTTTTCATACGGGCCTTAAAACAAGAACTGAAACACAATGGGGTCGCTTTCACATCCATCCTCCCTCCCCCACTTTCAGCTGCGCAGGTGCTTCCTGGTTTGCTGACAGAGGCGAAAGATTGCGATGATGATGTTTCCTAGGGAGGCCACATTACTCATCTCACTTTAGCCGACCGCTGAGCGCAACGGGTCGGAATTTTGGAAGAGGTAGAGTTTAGAAATACAATCCAGTTTCGACTTTGTTGACCGTTATAACAGAAATAAGTGTCGGTAAGTCCCTCCCGAGAATGAACATTCCATCCCATTACATCATAATAACAATATCTCCATAACGGGAATACTTATTCTTGCTTAAATCGTGTTCATTTACTGTATTTAATACATTTAAGTAATGTAATATAAAACTAAGTTCTACAGTTCCTTTTTATATTACTTTAATGAATTAGTTCTATCCTGTCGATTCTAACTATCTGGTGAAATCTGCTAAATAAAAGCTGGATTGAGTTTTATTATTATTATTAGTTTTACGTGAATAGAGGAGACTCCTTTTGAGAAGTCAAGTTGGGGAAAAAGTCCGATGATTTCACAGAATCTTTTTCTGCATTTATCCAAATGTTGGTATTTTAAAACAAACTTTTTTACATTTGTTGATATTTTGTTCCTACTTGTTCTTTTTTTTTGGCTCTTTTTTATTTTATTTTTGGGAAGCACTACCCCGAAATGTTATAGATGTTACAGTCAATAATTTCATGAACATGTGAGTAGAAAAGTGGGCGGATCGGTCTTTTTTTATTTATTGATGGAAAGTTAACTTTCACCATCACATTACAGCAGGAAACCAGAAAGACAAAAAAAAAAAAGAAGCTTTCCTGTGTAGATTAAAAGTATTTTTCTTCTATTTGTACATGGCATTTTGTAAAAATAAAAAAAAAAAATCCTGGGGAAAATTAAGTCTTTCGTATGTCAGTGGGCGGAGCCTCCCAATCAGAAGATCGGCTGGTCGAGACCCTGTTCCTTGAGATCCTGAACCCCAATATGCTCCAGTCCTCCTCAGGGATGGGTCCAACTGTGTATGTCGGAATGTGATAAGTTAAGGTTACATTATCATTAAGTCGGGCTAACTCGGTTTATTTATGTTGGAAATACTGAGGAAGAACAGGTTCATTTCACTTGCCATTTTTAAGTTGGAACAACCTCACAAAAATTAAATAATATATTTCCTCACTTGTCTTATTTTAGTGTTTATTTCAAGGCAATCAGTTTCCTGGATTTTAAAATATCAACGAAATTAAGATGGGTACAATCATCTCAAATTCCTATTCTGTGCAGTCGATGCCCAAATAAGGACATTCCAGTTCTGCACCGTTCATATTTTCAATTTCAAGACTTCAATCTGAACGGTTCAAAAGCTACAAATCAATTTTTAATTAACTGTGGTTAATTGTGTGTATTTCAAAATTCAACTGATGTATTCTAAAGCTTTAACACACACCCAAACACACACACACTCTTTTGCTGTATTCATACCTTACCTGTCTTAATTTAATGTATGACTATTTATGTATACATACACACATGTTTACTATGTCTTTACTGTTTTCTATTGTCACTTTACAAACGTTGGAGTTTCTGTATCTCCCAAATTTCTCCATAGGAAAATACACACACACACACACACACACACACACACACACACACACACACACACACACACACACACACACACACACACACACACACACACACACACACACACACACACA
>VRLP01005442.1:0-36926 GCA_009660295.1 Lophius piscatorius | reverse complement strand
TAAGGCTTTTATATAGTTATTATTTTATTTTTTATTTATGCTTTTATCTGCTTTTACTTTGTAGCACTTTGAGATTTGATCCAAATGTAAAGTGCATTATAAATTAAATGTATTATTATTATTATTATTACGTTTGAACCAGGAATTTCTCTGGATTTTAATGTGATATTTGCTACCCAAACTTCCCGCTCACAGTCAGCAGTATTCCTTTTATCAGTTTTTGTTGTTTAATTCCTTTTCATCTTATAAGAAACATTTAATGGATCGTGCATAACTTGTGTTTTTCAGACTAATGCCCTATTGGCAAAGGACTACTTTTACCTGGGAACCTGTGGTCATTTGTAATAATTACGGAGGACGTCTTTGATATTAATCCAATGTGAAATCACTATTTTAGATTTTTTTTGAATAATCTACCATTATTCGCCAAACACAGAGGTAAAGTGATAGTTATAGTCCCAATCCAATTAGCATATCAGTGGTTGGAGACAGAATTCATATTTAATGTTTCCTCTGCTGTTTTGTCTAACCGATCGAATTATGGCAGCTGTGGTAGATATTATCAAATGCTGTTTCGAACTGGTATTTGAAATGTTGACGATCAATTTGTCCTACAATTCACCGTAATTATTGCTATTAACTGCGTTCTTCTGCATCACTGGAGCTGAGTGTCCGCCGTTAGGAGTCATCAGAGAAGGGGGTTTGGTATATTATATCCACATATCTTTTGGAAAAGTGCAAAATGATACTTTTCATGGAAAATAATATTGATAATTTAATAGAAGAAATGGAATTCTGTGGCAATGTTTAATGTGTAAAGAAGAGGCATCTTACATTCATTGAAAAGACTGGCTCTCTCTGGAATCCAGATATTATAGGTATCTAGTTATAGATTGTGACTTTTACAGTTGTATAACAGATGGTGTAAAATGCTTTGTTGCCATAGTGGCTTTCGGTTTACGTATATTTCTTTTCCTGACTACAAATGTATTGCTACCTTCGGTAACACTGCTGAAACTTTTGCGAATGTGTGGTTAGCCTGCCAATCTCTCGGTACATAGCCTAATTATTGAGCAAAGTAAAGTACTACACCAGCCGTTTCTCTTATATGTTAATATTTTGCTTCCCATTTGCAAGAGAGTTTTAGTGAATGATGTTATCATGGAAATATAAATGGTGCCGTCATCTCAGCTGCATCGGGCCGGTTATTTGGGAGGGCACGAGGTGCATAAAACGTTTAAATGGACCATTAATCTAAATCCTTTTTTCTTATTGTGCTCAAAATATCTGGCTTTCCAGTACTATGGTAGTTTTTTTTACTCAAAATGTTATTAGCAGCTTTGATTAATGTAGCATCGCCCTAATGTGTATTTAATTTCAACAAATCTATGCTCATATTTCAGAGTTTACGATATGTGTTTCAAACAGTCAGAATGAGACCAAAGCTGGTATTTTCCTAAACTTGAGGCCACGGTGCAACCTGGCTACCATCAGTTCCCACTATTATATATTTAAAATGCAGAGGCTAGTTTGTTCTGAATATTTTGCAAATAAATTGTGTGTAATATGCATTATGATCCTATTATAATCTCATTTGATCAAATTTCTTCCTGTGAAGCTTCACATTGAGGGAAATTAGGTGTCGGATCAAAGCGGTGGGTTTTCATCAGTCGCCCTGTGTGCGGCGCATTGGAAGGGAAACGTTTAACGCCCCAAATTTTTAATTGTGTCTTTGAAGATCAAACCGATGTTTGATTTAATTGGAGTCTCGATGGGCTGTTTTGTCACCCAGTGAGATGCTTATGGGCTTGTGAAGGTTACAGAAGAATCATGGTACGACAGAGAGATGAATAAATTACTATAATCTGTTGCTCTGTGCCACAGTCAGGCCCACTGCAACGTATGGCAAATTATTTTGCTGTTATATATTGAAGGGTAGCATGGTGGTGTGATGCTAGTGAGAAGAGTCTGGGGGGAATTTCTGACATAGAGCCTTGCTTTGTGGAGTTTGCATATTTGGTCTGTGTCAATGTGGGTCCCCTCTGGGTGCTCCTGTTTCCTCCCACAGTCTGTATGCGGTTGTAGTAAATGGTTGAAAGGGCAAAATCTTGCTAACTTAAATCCGACACCGTGAGGATGTGGAAATGTGCCATTTTGTGTTTAAAATGATACCACTGAACTCTGGCATGATAGTAATTCAGGAATATGAAAAAATTAAACACTAGTTAGAATGTGCTAGCTTCTGGGATTATACCTCACCACTTGGATGCAATAGTTAATATCCCAAACACTGTGTCTTTTTTTAAAGGAATCCTAACACCTGCAAATTCCACTACTTACATTCAACACTCTGGTGTACTAATTATATGATATTGAATGTCAGGAGTAAAACAGCTGCGTTGTGACGTGTTGGCATGGTTCACCTGCTGTCAAAGATCTGATTGAATCCTGCACTGCTTGCCTTGTTTCTTTTTCTCTTTGCAATAAATGGTGGACATTTTAACCAGCGGTAATTCACCTCTCAGGTTTGCTATCATTTAAACAGTCTTCACGAAAGCCTTATGTATTGTTGATTTGGCCAATACAGTATAATTCTCCCTGCCACAGAATTTCAAGGCTTGTGATTACGAATATCAGACAAGCAGGACCCTACCTGTAACTGAGGTGATTAAAAGTCTACTTCAGTACATCTGATGCATTTAAAAAGATAAAATATCCGATCCTTACTCGCCCTTTAAGTTTGAATATAGTTTCAAAAATGAAGTCGCACTGAGTGAGGCAGAAGATGAGGTGAACAGCAAATGTATTTTAAGTGAAAAAATATGATTCAGAAGTCAGACAAACTACAAAAGACACAGCAATTAATGAGAGTCAATCGGTGTGGAAGAAATGAGGAGAAGGAAACTTAAGAGGAAAACAGATGAACACAAAAGACAAGAAAAATGAAACAAGAGATCCACAGACATGAAAGAAAGAGAACATTTAAGAAGAGAACAGTAAATACAAAGAATAATATGGCAAAACATGTCACAAGGAAAATAATAATAGGAAGGGGTCACGGATCAGTGTACTTCTAGTGCCGGTCCTAGGCCCAAATAATAGGAGAGTGTCAGGAAGGGCACCCGATGTAAAATCTATGCCAAATCAATATACGGAATGGGATGATCCACTCTGGCAACGCCTAAAGGGAAAAGCTTATAGAAGAAAAGAAGATCAAGGAATAAACTTTCAGGATCAATCAGGAAATAACCAACACACACACACAACAATGACAAAGCGGGAGAGTTGATACCAAAACTCTAAACAAATAACAGGCATTCATATTTTTTTCCGGCCATTCGTGGTTTATGTTTTCAAACAAGTTTAAGAGTGTGTGTGTTTGTATGCTTGATTGCCTCCGATGGTCATGGACTTGTGCACCAAGATGTTTGGTCACTGATCGGCAGTGATGGAGCTCTTAATTATTGCATTATTGTGGGCTTTAATCAACTTAACCCTCATCTGCAATTGTGTTTCACTTCTCCTCCTCCGAGGATACTATAGGTCAGAAAACTCCTGTCACAATGGAATACACAGGATCGAGTCTCCGGGCCACCGATTCAAGTGCCCAGTTACATTCAGAGAGATTACAACAGATCTATGATCTGTGACCACTCAAGTGGAGCAAAGAAAAGGAAGACGGGGAAAAGAGGCGGCGTCAGGCTGTGTTTAAGGAAACAGCAACTCACTCGAAATTCCTCTACCTTCAGTGATCTTAGGAAATGTTCTATCCTTGCGTAGTAAACAAATAGAATAAAATTAATTAATTAATGAATTGCAAGGAAATGTCCGCTTTCTGCGGGAATACAAAATCTGCTGCGTCATGGCATCTACAGAGTCCTTAGTCACTGCTTTTATTGTGCTTGTGATGCTTTTAATGAAGATACAGCTGATAATAACTTCTATAATAGAGACATAATAATAACCTCTCAGAGGAAAAGGTGTTACTTTACAATATATCCAAACCATTACTACATTTTCTTGTCCTATTTATACGTCAATACATTTAACCAAATCACATTTACATTAAATAGAAGTGGTTGAGTAACCAATTCACTGAAGAGCCGAGTGTAGGAGCCAAAACCATCTAATGTCAAATTTGACAAGTTAAATATGGTATTATGTCATTTTGCTTTTGACCGATATAATTGTGAGACAGCAGCTGTAATGCCCTCGCTTGCCGCTCCGACCTGTTGGCTGTCCACGCTCCGTTTGCCCCAGAGATGCCAGCTAACCACCTGTAGCACTTGAGCTAGCCGCCTGGATAGATAGTAATTTTACTATTTTCTTTTGACAAACATAAATGATTCAAATGAACCAAACTTTTTTTGAGAGTTTGCATTAAAAACAAACTATCAACCAGGATGTCTAAAAAAACAGAGTTTATATGCAGCGATTGACTTTTCAATTGTCATTCGGAGAGTACTTATACTACCCCGTTGCAAAGGAATTCATTTTAGATCGAAAGGGCCTTTTCTTTTGGAAATGGGTGTTTACATGCAGCATTTTCTTCGTAATTAGGCTTCTTATCAAAATCTATTCAGAATTAGGGTGTCCATGTTAACCCACCTACTCATTTTTTAATTCCTGTCAGGATCACCCTAAGGCATTCTGACACACAGCCTTTGCTATACAGGCCCAACAGAGACAATCTGATCTCTGTTAAGACTGCTTCTTCTTTTATCAACCTGGCTACCTTACCGGATCAATCTTTGTCCAGGTCAGTTCCTTGTCCTAATAACTCAGCAGTCTTCGGTTCGATGAACATTAGATCTCCAGCAAGTGAGTCAATTTTCTGTCATGATTTCATTGCATCGAAGCAGCTAGATTTCCTTTTTCTCACTGAGTCTCGGCTCAGCTCACGTGATTGCTTTGCTCTGGACGAAGCTTGTCATCCAGGTTTTAGTTAATTTCATCAGCCTAGGCTTTCAGGTGGTGCTGGTGGACTGGCTGTGATTCATAGAGACGATTTCAGATGTTCCCAGTACTCATGTTTTTCGGCTTTCGAATCTCTTGGTTTTATAATTCATGGAAAACCCCCTTTCTTTGTGTTTTGATCTACAGGCTGCCAAGTCTGCAAATCAAACTCTAAATTTAATCAGGAGTTTTCTGATCTCTGAGCCCATGCTGCCCATGCAGAGCATGGGGTCCCACTGAGATTTGGACTTAGAGGGCTAGAATGAAGTCCAGAGATTTACACTTGCTCTTTCTGACGATTTCTCTGTATTCTTTGATCAATTTCTCCGAAAATAAATATTAGAGCAAAACTGTAACGTGACACTTTTGATCTCATCATATCTCATATTCATCAGTTGACTTCCCTCCCTAAAATTTCAAAGTGAAGTAAATCATTAACATTAAGTGGTTTGAGCTAAATAATATTTTAGGTGTAAAAACTTCAAATGTATTGGTTTTAAGATAGTGGACTTATTATTTACATTATTATTCACACTTATATTTACAGCCAAATAATAATACATAAATATGTAGAGCTTGATATTGGGAATCTCTAGGCATTCACTTGTTTTTCATCAGGAGCAGTAACAATGAATACATCTTATTCACTACCTTGGAGAGGTAACCCAACTATCCAGGCCCGGTATCCATGATGCTAGTGAAAATACTAGAGACCGGTAGATACTCTACTCCTGTTGTTGAAAATAAGACCGCCTCAATGAGTCATTGAGATTTAATTAGAAGTTGAATGAATGAATAGTTTGGGGCCAGAAACATTTTTCTAATGTTCTGATGTTAAAATTGCTGAGTGTGTAATCCTTTTAAATCATATTGAATTGAATGTCTTTCAAATCATTTCGTTGAAGACATCTTTAAAGAACTAAATACTCTTAGTTGTCATGATATGTTTCTGTACCAGCGCCGTGGTATAAGATCACAACAATGAATCTGCCTTAATGTGCCTCTAATGTGGTACATTTGTTTGATAAATTCCAGTTAAAATTTCATATGAGAAAACAAAATATTTCAAAGATGCGCATGATAAGTGTTTACTCTGACAGCCCGAATATTCTCGGCTTGCTTGTCACACATTCACTGCAGCTGTTGAGGGTGGGTGGTGGCGCAGCAGCGCATGCTTCTCAGCATGAATGAATTACATTTACAAGGCTTTGTTCAACCGCATTAGTTATTGTTTGCTTTACTTTTTGTTTCATCTGAAGTGGGCATTTCCAGAAGACTTTTCCTTCTAGAAAAGCCTTTTGCACATGGGTTTGAGTCGGTCTGACTCGAGGCCAATGGGGTATGATTATTTTATTATCCGAAAGATAAATCTTGAATCATGGCGTTAGAGTGGCTGTCTTAATGGTCCGCCTAATGGTCACTTTGGAGCTTTATTGTCCAGATGCCCAAAATTCTCAAAGAATTTTATTGATATTGCATTTTTTTTAACCATTTTTATGATGCTAATATTACTACAAACCAACCAGGCCAACAACCACAAACCAAAATATGAACTAAAAAGAAACACCAACCAAACAGATTGTGTTGAAACACATGAAGAATGACGTGCATCTGCTCTCATATCCAAGGGCACCCTGAGTAAACATAGAATGATCGAATCTTTGTTTATCAAGTGTTACACAGTAAATACATACGGTACAACGTCATGAAGTTTATCTCTGCATTTGACCCATCCCTGAGGGCGCACTGGGCGGCCCCTGTGAAGCGCCCGCGGAGGTTATCAGGGTCTTGGTTAAGGAGAAAAGGCAAGTAGGTCCATATCATTACACTAAAAGAATCAATGCTCTTCCATAGGCATTATGTTATTTTCCCGAAATACTGTTTGGTTTATTCCGGATGTAATGGGACACCTGTCTTCAAAATAGTTAAACCTTCAACTCATCAGTTCATATAATATCCCCCCAAAAGCTCTGAGGTTCACTAGAGTGTGTTGTGTGGAGTGTGTAGCAATGAGTTTCACCTCATTATTCTCTGGATGAAATTTTCCCCTAATGTCTTTCGGTCAGTGGAACATTGACGTTTATTGAGGTGAGAGATGCCTGAAATTCTTTGGATATTTTCATTGGATTTTTTATAACTTCTTGAATTCTGCAAGGCTCACTGTTGTTCCAGTCCTTATCCAATTGTACATAATGTTTCTCATTGTGGATCTTTAGAGTCCCTGAGCCTAGAAAGGTGAAATATTTTACACCTTTTACACACGCTAAGAGATGATTTTATTGAACAGTGCTGGTAGAAATCAAGTCTTTGTGTTTATAGTCCAGCTTCACCCAGTTATTAATTACCTTTTCACACTTGTAATCCAGGTATTAAATAACTTTTTTTGCCTTATTTAATGAAATTATCCTTAAAGCTGTTGTTCAACGGTCCAACACAATTTAGAATCAGATAAACACATGGTTAGAGGAAACCAGTAACAAATCTTAATCACAACATTGTTGTACTATTGTTAATTCTATTTACATTATTGGGCATTGACTCATTCCTGTATAAATTTAGAATTAAGAAAAACAAAATCTCCTCGTGGATCAATACAATCTTCTATAAAATACATTACAAAAAAAAAATAATACAATTGTACAAGACCCGTTTAAAAGTACAAGACTGTATCTGTAGAGGCATTGTTAGATGTGCGGCGCACTTTTTCTTTCCTGCTCTGTTCAAGGTGCAAATCTGTTATGGAGAGAAAGTTTGTCTCTCTAACAGTGCGAGACACGAAACACCACAAACACCACAGTGACTCCCTGAAAATTATTCAAGGTATCATCATTTTACATCTGATCAGAATTGAGTGTGGGGGTGTATGCTCTTCTCAAATCACATAAATCATCTTCATCAATCATCGATACTCAACAAATGCAATTGTTTTCTAAGTTTAAAATAAACAAACCTATATTCCCACACCTGAAACTTTACCCGTGTTGTTATTCATAGATTTATTGTTGAACTTTAACCTGCGTACTTTACAAATTCTTATTTACCTTTATGTAACTTTGTGTATGGTACGGACTTATCCTCATTTCTGCACGTCTCTCACAATAGTTGTCAGTGGTATCAGTATATTGGAAATTTCCAGTGGATGGAATTCATTTTTGTCTGATTATTATAATAGATATTGTAAGCTTGTATCTGTTTTCATGATTACCATAAGGCAGCTTTGTGAAATAAAATTTAAAACAGATGATTCGCAGGCGGTTGTCTTTGTGACATTTGAAACCTCAAACCGATAACATAAAGTGTTTCAGCTGCTTTTTTGAATGCTGAATCTTTTGCTGAATTTTCTTTTTTTTTTAAAGAAGACAACATGAAGGTGAAAGTATTTGACCTAAAACCAAGTACGCCAATAGTGCCTCAGTCTTGTTTGTCTTTTCCCCAATGATCCATTTTAGCTACTTCTCTCAGATAAGTGCTCATTGCTGGCGCTGACAGAACAAGCAAATGTCTTGTCCAGCAATAGGGTTGACTGAAGCGGAGAACGAGAAACAAGTAAATTAATCAATTCATTGCAAACTGTGGAGGTATAAACAGCAATGATGTAGTCCATTGATTAACTTGGCATGTGCCTTGTTCATGCTCTTTTAATGCCTTGTTGGCTGACTCACACAGTGAGTAACCACTATCTCATTTAACGGATCTGTAATAATGCTCTACCTACGGTCAGTCCGTATAAGATAGAGTTTGAGAAAACAAGGGCCTACATATAAACATCTGCAACAAAAAATCATTATTGTCTATGATTACACAACCATTTTTTCCCCGGTCAGGGATTTTAGGAATCATCATCTCAGCCGCGTCCACGGCAGAGCCTTCGCGTTAATGTTATGACTCAAAAATTATTTCAGTGATCATTTTCAAATTTTATGCCAATAGTACGAGGAAGAACTGGAGTGTTTTTGGGGAAAGTTCACATGTACATATCTGACACTAGGAGGAACTTTATCTCCCAAATTTTTTCCGGATAATTTCCCAACCGTCGATCCGATTTAGTCCAAATTGTGTACATAAGAATCAACTCAAGGAAATGATTAATTGATAAATAAAGTTAAATAAAAAATATATCTTCATTTATATTGATTATAAGATTTTATAGCCTTAACACAAGATTTCATCAGATTGCAAGCATTTGCATTTATCGTGTCTGAGGTGGTTTGTGAAAGTCAGATGTTTTTCCATGCAGCTGTAGAAGATATTATCAAAATCTCCTTGTGTCCATACCTCAGGGCTGACCTGCCTGCATCATACACAACAGACAGAGCATTGCGTATGAGCGTTGGATGACTTTGAAGACTTTAAGAATTGATGGTACAAAGAAAACTGTAATTTCATGCAACTCTAATTTGTCTTGTGAACATGAACTTTAATGGTTGCCTCTATGTGTTGGTCCTGTGATGAACCGGCAGTAGAACAACCGTGCAAAGTCAGGAGCAGAGGTGAAAACCAGCTAGGTTTATATCCCTAGATGGTTATATCCAGCCCTTTCATGAGCTGGAGCCTCTCATCTATGGACTAAACACTATGGTCTTGTCATACTGACTGATGTATTGTCTCAATGCCCCTGGGAAGAATCCAAAGATAGAAAGGTATGAAACATTTTCTGACACAGGTCAGAGAGGATAAGACAGAAAACCCTTTAACAAGATGGATCAACCTCCCCTTGTGAATGTGGAACTCTGTTGAGCTGCTTGAGTTATTAAGTCGTGGCAATGAGATTATAACTCGTTCCCAAACCTTATTAAATTTTTGTCCCGTGATTTTTTCCCCATTATGTCACCAGAGGAGCTCCTTAATAGTAGTTTGTTTGGTGGCCCCAAAAATATTTCTGTTCACCACCCATGTGGTGAATGATCATAATAATCCGGATATTTATTTACATTTATAGTACATTGATATATACTATTGCTACTATTTAACTTACCTATCACGCCATACTGTATGTGCATTTAATGATCTTATTTCTAGATTTATTGTATTCTATCTCTAAGTCTACCTGATTTGTTCCGGGAGTTTAATTTGTGCAACATTTTTTCTGTTCACCTAACAGCCCATCAACAGCATTGACTGAAGAGCAGAAAACAATGTTTTGTTCAAATAAACTGTACGATAATAAATACACTGATCTTCTGCTTGTCTTCTGCAGAAAATGATTTATTCTCCTTAAGATCCTGAAAGAATATGGAGAGATTATTTCTATTCTGGGTCGATGCCTCTCTCCTTTTGCAGCAGGTTTTTCTATCTCATCGATTGAGCAGTGCTACTATATTGAACAGACCACACTTTAGGTTGTAACAAAGGCATGAAATCACACAGCGGACGAGCACTAACGTCATATTTTGATAGTGGAGGGGACACAGAGATTAACTGTGTCTGTCAAAATGTGTTTGCAAAATGCTGAGGTTCAATAAGGGAAATTAAGTAATATATACCTTAATAAATGCTCTTCAAATGTGGTGCATGGTCTCATAGAGATACGTGGGTCGATCCGGGGGTAATGCAATATTAATCTGAAATTTCATTTGCCGATTCAGTGCTTGCAGGCGCACAGGTGTCATTTTGGGTGAAGTAGCTGTCAAGCAAAATCTGTAACCATAAATCTCTGAATTTGAGCTACTTTTTTTCTTTCCATCTTCCAAGGACAATGTTTATTATGATCCCAGTATTCTTCTTAACCGTATTATACATTCTCACTAGCTCTTTTCATACAGAGATCGCACCACTTTCAAAATACACACTGTTTCATTTTTTTTATGCTTGGATACTATGGTATACCCAGAATTTGGAAAGTCTCTCCAACATTTTCAGTGGGTTATCTTCTTCTTTGAGTTAATTGCAGCCTGCGAGTAGATATTTCCAATTCTTTCAGTTCTCATCAGCACATGGCAGAACAAGTCAGACGTACCATTTCACCTCCATTGTGTTCATACAGAACATAGGGGCAGAATAATGGTGAACCAGACTGAACTTTAAAAGGTTTTGTATATGGGGATATTGTCTTCTCACTCTCAACCGACTTTCAGCAGCAGTTTGGTGTTATACCGTGTGTGTCTATGTGTTCTTCCAGCACATGCACACAGTGCTTACAGCGTATGCTGTCTGACAATCTGACTGAAGTACTGAACAATGCATTGAAAATGGGAAAGCGTATGAACTCGTGTTTTTTTTCAATCTTATGCTTTGAAGTGGGCAGAAGTCCTTTAATGCTGTTCATTCTCACTGTAAAACAGGAAATGAGCTGAATTTTAGACTGCCGGTTCTATCATTGACATTATTCATGGTAGGACACAAAACTGATGGCACAATGAAAGTACTTGATCTCTGGTCTGGGTGTGTCACATCAGACAAAGATGGAAAAATCATCCAGTTGTTCTCTCCGTGGTTCTATTTAGTGTGCTCGAACCCACTCAGACAAGCAGACTACTGCATCATACGGAAACATCTCTACAAACTAGCCGCACAACTCGGGGACCATTCTAGGATCAAATGTTTACGGGACTCAGCCCCTCATGAGAAAGTGACATGAATACAGTATTTTGAAGTGTTCGACCCCTCCCCTCCATTTAAATCAATCATTATATCACCAAAAAGTCAGGTTTATTATAGAATTGTCATCACTACAGCTGCGTAGTGACGACATCGCATTAACACAAATGCAGATAATTTGTGTGATTGCGATAACTCACTATACGATAACTGCCATGGATCATTTTGAAATTTTGAAACCCCATGAATCTTAGTTTGAGAAACAACTTGTTTGATTTTGGGAAAAGTCACTTGCGTATTTAATCCACCACGGGAGGTTCTCCAAAAGCCTTTCGGTCAACATTTCTCAATGATTCATCCAATTTACTCCAAATTTGGCAAATATGAATCAACCTGAGGAGATATATGTCGTATTTATCATGTTTTACTTAAGTAGTTTGTATTCATTCAATAGGAGCTTTTTAATGAAAAATACACTTTTTCTGACATGACTTCTTAACCGTTGGTCCGATTTAGTCCACATATAGTGCATGTGATAGTAATAGTTATAGTAATAGTTCATAGTTTACTCACTAAGTGGAATTAAAAAAGGAACATGCTGTTTACAGAAGTATTCAACTCTTTTCAACATAATAATCCTGTTTTTCTGTAAAGTGATATATTGCCAATCCCTCATTTAACTGCAAGGTATGAAAAGTGGAATAAGTAATTGTAAATAATACATGTGTGTAAACATTTTGTTTATGATCCAAAAAAACACGTTGTTGTGAGATGTGTTTCTGGTGGGCCTTTTAGAAAGATTTAGAATGTCTCAGGGCCACATGTCTGCTTAAAGTTTGGGAACCATTGCCTTGATGTAGTGTTGGAGGCTCTTTGGTGCATACAAAATTACATGTGCATGCATGTTGCTAATTATATCCTTGTGTGGCTTTAATTCAATGGGCATCAAATAAGTCCATATCTTAAAGTACATGCCGATTCTTATTGAGGAAAAGAACAACAACTTTTTAAAGCTGCTTGAAGGCTCATCTCTTTTCACTTAAAACAACATCAGAAACTGTAAAACAACACTGATATCTTAAAATACCAACATGCACATTTTACAAGAGTGCAACTAAACTCTGCAACAGCGTTTTTGAGTTTTAATGGCGCTGAAAACAGGAGGACCTTTAAAACACCATCTTTTCAACGAACTAGATAAAGTCATATATGGAGTGACCCGATCAATTTTGCAGGAGAGGATGAATCCCCATGTCTCCAGGCTCCAGTCTCTACTGCTATTGAACCACAATAGTATGGATTCGTTCAATGATTTCTTTTCAATGCTGTGAGGCTGCAGCACCTTGTATTTGTCCAATCTTGTGGTATATAAGCTGGCGAACACAACACAAAATGGCACAAAAATACTCTCCTGCTGTCTTGCTGTAGAAGTGCTGTTGAACGTAGTTACAGTGTGGTAAAAATGATTTTTAGGACAGAATATATATGTCCTCATAATATTGTTTACCTGAAGCGGTTGATGCACTTCATCCTTGTTTTGTTTTATTTCAGGAAGTTCACAATGGTTTTGTTTATGTTTTGAAGTTACGGCTTGTCTGATGTTACACGTATGAATGGTCATGGACACATTCCAGACACCCCGAATTCTGAAAAATATGCTGTTATTCACTGTCATCCACATTTTGGTTAAATCCTCCGAGGTGGTTGTAAGTTAGCGTGTTGTACGATGAGCAGAACAGCAGTGTTTAGCCATGTTCCCCCACAGCCAGGGGAGGGGTCAAATCCTAGTGCCTTCCAGTGTAGAGTTCGAATGTTCATGGTTGGACAGGGTCTCTTTGTGACCCTGTGATGAATTGACTTTAGGTCGGGTGCACCAGCCTTTCGCACCAAAGTCAGCTGGAATAGGCTCCAGGCTCCCCACGACCCTCCATACGATAAGTTATTTCAGAGAATGGATTTATGTATATAATGCTTTGTCCTTAAAGCTTTTGGAGGTGACTGTGGGTTATGTGTCAGTGTTTCTTTGTTTATAGCTCTATGGGTAGAGGATTTTCAGATGGACTTTTCATTTCTTTGTGACTTCACACTGCAATTGCACTTCAGTAATTCTGTAAACAGGATCCAGTTCACCTTCTATGCAAAAACATGGTCCTTTTGTCAAGGGATTTGAATCATTCCGTGCACAGTTAATCCCACTCACAAAAGTTTACACGGCATGATTTCTCAACCGTTGGTCAATATATCTCTTTACTCGCTACTATAGTTCATATTTTACTCACAAGGGGGAGCTTTTTTTGTGCAAAAAACAGAAATACCTCAAAAACTATTTCATTTTCAAATTTTATATTCCATATACATTAACGCGTGGAAGAACTGGATTGATTTTGGGAAGGTTTGGTTGTATATTTCCAAAACTAGCGCAAACTGTTTCTCCAAAGGTTCACAGGCCATTATTTCTTCATTATAGTTCATATTTTACTAACTAGGGGACAGTTAAATACATGACAAAACAGAGTTTCCCAGAAATAAGTCAAAAACTACTTCATGGATCATTTTTAAACTTTATACCCTATAGATCCTATTACCAGGAAGAACGGGAATGGTTTTAGGAAAGGTTGATTCTATATTTCTGAAATTAGATAGAGCTTTATTTCCAAAAGATTTTGTGACATAATTTTTAGCCATTGATCTAATTTAGTCCAAATATGGTGCAAATGAATCGACTTTCTTGCATACCTAATATTTTCATTATATATATTTTTTTTACAGAAAATACTGCAGGAAAACTTCCATTTAATTTGATGAGTTCAAATCAGGGGGATTGCTTGCAAAACGTAGGGGTTTGGGGACTTTTCGGATATATATCCTGGCTGTGGGGTACAACAGCTTAGGCCTACTTTCTAATCAGCAATTTGTGTCACGACTTTGCTGTCTCCTGGGTGTCGTAGCCACAAATCTCTCCTCTGCTTTCCATCTGAAATCTATGGTCCAAGCTGGGAGAGTAAATAAGGACCTTGGGATCATCCTGCAGTGTTTCCTGCCAGCTGGTGTTTTTCTGGTTAGGGCACAATCCGATATCAATTCCCTGCAGTTTATTGGGTGTCAGTCATGTCTAATGGCAAAAGGATTGAAGTGTATTTTGTGTTGTTTATAGTCCTATTCATTTCAAGAATCAGTTAGATACTTCATGATGAAGATAAGCTATCACTACAGAATTTTCCTGTCGGGGTTTCTTTTGTGTGGAGTGGTCCGTTGCAGCTGGAGTGTCCCTTTGAAAAAAATACAACAGTGTCTATGTTGTCATCTCACAGTGATGCATTGTGACTGATTTGAAAGTACTTGATAATCAAAATAGTTACAACATCTGACTGCTTACTTGTGGCAATAATATGTACATGATTATTTGTTGTGCATTCAAAAAGAACATGTATATATCATTCTCATACTGCATGTTTTTTTACCCTCGCAAACTTTGGCAGAACACACGAACTCCACCCAGGAAGCCCCCAGCCTCCCAGATTGTTTGGATTTTTTACCTTTATTTCACAAGTTGAAGTCTCTTTGAGATTAATAATATCTTTATAAGAGACCTGGACAAGGTAGCTATCAATCACAGATTTTAAAATGCAACAAGTACAGCATGTTAATGAACCGGGTTTGTTTTTAACCTGGTTCATTTCAAATTTGATTTCTGACATTTTAAGACCTTAAGTTAAAGTTATCTGAACATTCAAGCTTTTGATGAACGGTCAGGAGGGTCTGTGGCAGCGAATATTGGTGTGTCGCCATTTGTCACGAAATTCTCATAACTTCTCTGTAGATGGTCCAATCTGCCCCAAACTATACATGTTGGATAAAAGTCCCGCCCCCAAGATGTTTGAAATAAAAAAAAATCAGCTGTTATATGTAGGAAATTATATGTATTAAACTTTGATGCACTAGCCCGTTAAACCCACTCACTTCAAATTGGGTCAGGATACCCGTAACTCGCTGGAGAGACATTGTGACTCTTTTAATAAAGATGTCGGCATGGCAGGTCGGAAAATATTGACGTGTCGCCATGATAAACAAGGTCTTCATAGCTCTAATCTACATGGTCAGATCTTTTCCCAGACTCCGGATGAACGATTAAAGTCCCACCATGAAGAGGTCTGAAAGAAAATATTATGGTTTTTACTTTGATTAATTACTGCTAACTTGTTGACTCCATAGACTTCAGAATTTCGCAAATCGGCCATGACTATTTTATTCACGTCAGGAATCAAGTTGATGGATTCAGATTTTTCGGAAAGGGCTTGGCTTAATGGCACATCAGCGCCCCCTGCAATATTTAAAATAGCTGCCTAAAACTGTGTGTTTATGGAACTTGGTGCACATGAGGTTCGTACCATGATCACCAAAAAAGCTCTTTGGAGCTAGATCATAAAGTCATCCGGATGTCATTTCAAATCATTATTATGCAATAATTCTTTCTTTCGTTATATTTCGACAAACTCGTCCCGGTGATTTTATCTGATGAAATTTGATGAAAATAATCTCAAAGTCTTTAGGATGAGATTTTTCCATAACTTGAAAGGCGTGGCAATGGCGTTATGAATCCCGCCATTAAACTTGCAGAACCGTCCTTTTCCATTGTCCAATCAGACCCAACCTTCACAAATTGGATAACATACATTCCCTGAAGACAGCCGGAGGACAATACTGACTTACAGTGATAGTGCCAAGTAATCCTCAGTGATAAAAATATCTTTTCAAAATTGTGAAATATATCTTGTGCTGTTCTTATGCAGTAAGCATCATGTATAAAAGATCAACCTCATCACAATTAGCACACATCCGCCATCATCTAGGTGCATGGAATCTGGGCAGCCAGAGGAAGCACAGAGAAAAGCACTTTGAGTTGCTTAGTTTATTACCTGCACCATAAATCCTCAGTGTCAGAATAATTGTAATAGCAACTAGAGGGCACTCAGAGAGCACAAAACCCCGCCAAGGCACAACAGTACCGAAGGTTGACATATCTGTGCTCACAATGAATCTGATCGGTTAATTAAGGAAACTTTCATGCAGATTAGTCCATTAAATAATGAGTTATAGCCAGCCTCTAAATCTACCAAAAATCCCAACAAACTCTGGAACGGTTTGTCTCTCCTCATTCTCCTGTGTCTTCCACTTGCACATCTCTGCTCAGTGCACTGAGCCCCCAGCTCAACCCCTCCACCCACCCGATGCCCTTTCTCTGTTTATTCATACGATGAAAAATAACAAAGATATAATAATCCCAGCTGTTATTGTTTTGCGAAACCACAAAAAGGTTTGGATGTTTTGATGAAGTTGGACGATAACTATATCTAGACAAAACTAGACAGAGTTTCAAGACGATACTTTCACCAAAAGATGGCGTCAGCGCTCCAAACAGCTTCATGTTATTTTGTTTTATTTTATTTTAATTACAGCAACACACTTAACATCGCCAAAATTTTATTATCTCTAGGATATGCAAAATCCTACCTCTGGGTAAAATAACATCCGAATCCGTCCAGTAGATTTTCCATAATGTCAGAGGTTAAAACATAACTTCCTAAGTGGAGGTATGGACCATTAAGTGTTGTTAAGCAACAGTAGCGTTAAGCCATCTTTACTATTATGAACAATTGCATCAGTAAAACGTCCACATACAGTTTCTCATCAGCAGGAAGTCGAAATCAAAGTTTACTTCTAGGAATGACTGGTTTTAACTGTGTAAAACCATTTTTGGTGCAAAGGACATGTAAATCTGCTTACTTCCTGTTTAAACTGTCAAAGTATTTTGTCACTCTGCTTTGACTGCTGTATGTGTGACAGGGATGTATCGTGCCTGTGCAGGAGACCCCCTTTCTACTAGTGTGACATAATTATCCTGTTATATACTTGGTTTTTATTCATTTTGTGCGCTATTGGATGTATCTGTGAGAACTAGAGCAAGCTACTGTACGTGAGTCACTACAAGGCCTGTTAGGGTGGTAAGGTGGTGATAAAAGAAAATTATTTTAGCCTAAGGAAAGCAACGATTAATCCCTCTTTGCTGCTGGAGATGATTACTACGATTATTAATATATTTGCATTTTGGCCACATTTTAGTTTATAGATACATGGCTTATAATCCTAACCATCCCGGGGTCATGTAATAGGATTAATTGTGCACAGATGAACCGTACACATAAGCTGTTTAAACACAGTGGTTTTTTTATTAATAATAATATTGATTTATAGAAACAACACAGTGACCTCTGGGGCTGCTTTCTCAGCGGTCCTGACATTTGGGACTCTCTATCTGTGGCAATGCTTGAATGTGGCCAACCTCATGAAAATGTGATTTCTCTGGAGGCTGAGACAGAAGGCATTCAACTAGCTCCTGTCACAAATCCAAACCAAAAGGAATCTGGCCATTAGATTATTACTGTCTGGTCTGATTTGTACTATTGTTTCATTGTGGGCGACTGATTTGATTTAGATCTTCTCTAATGTGGCTTTTAAATCTGTCTGCAGCCATTATTATTTATGCATTAATTAATCATTTGTTCAATTGCCATTTTTGGTCTACACACCCCATAATACTAATGGTCTTCTTCCTTGTAAATCATATCAAATTTTGAAATCCAGTTAAATCAATGTCATTTCTAAATGATCAGTAAAACAATAGCTGCTATTTTTGTGCAGTGCATGTTGGAACTTGCGGTATTATACAGCAGCAGTATTTTTGAGTCAACTAGAATGTGTTATTTTGGAATGCGGGAGTTGATATTATACATTCAGCTTTTATGATTCAAACAAAAATAGAGTGTGTGTGGACAGGAGGGCGTTCAACTTAGGGTGTTGATGTCCTCTAGGAAACTAACCCAGCCACAGGAGACGAAGTCGCACACATTAGTTTATACATGTTATAATTAATGATATGATCACAACTTTATAATTGTATTATCATAATATTTTATTATATAATATAATTAGAGGTGTATTATAAATATATCATCCTATTATAATATCATAAATTTTGTGAATCAATAGCGATTACATTTCTTTCTTTATTTACAGTGATTATTATATTATTATAAGTACGGTATCTTTACATTTATCACACACACTTCTGCATGTAATCACACTTAAACTTTTATTGCATCAATATAAAAAACAAACAAATGTTACAGCCAGTTTTGTTGGAGTTGTGTTTGATGTCTGGGATAGATGAAAGCAGACGACTGGTCGAAGGATTCTTTACTTGGATCCTCAGACAGTGGCGTCTGATGAGATGTGGGCAGAAAGTGATTACAGGTCGATTGATGAGAGTCGGTGTGTGTAGCCATGCCCACAAACACTCACACAGACACAGAGGGAGATAGAGAGAGAGACAACAGGGGTGGGAATCACACACAGAGACTCACATTTAAAACACACTGGGGAAAAGTTCACGTTCTTCCAAGAAATATATTTCTCAGTTTTTCTCAATCATCAATACACTTAGGTCATACGGGAACATGATTTATAAGTCTTTATAATTAATAGTTTATTGAACAGGTTGTTCCATATTTAAACAAAACCCCATTAAACCTTAGTGATTTAATTAACTGCTAACTGCTCCCAACAACATAAAGGAGATGGTTGAGGTCCAAGGGAGTATTTTAACAAAGCAGATCGTTCATTTAATTAGTATTTTCTCTCTTTTTAAGTTTCACTCATCTGTGACACTTCTGTGATCTTCGGCTGTAGGCCAAAATGCACGATTGAATTCCTCATGAATCCAAACTGACTCCTTTGTGGCCCTGACAAACACATACTGGCTAATTATAAACATGAGCTTGCTGGTGCACAAATACAGAAACAAATGACATTGGAGGGTATAATTGAGTGCACTGGGTAATAAGTGCACTCAATCATCCCCTTCAACTCAGGTACAGATCCAATGTGAGGAGATTAGTTGCGTCTCGAAGCTTGGCCTCAGATTGAAACCAACTAATCACCCTTTGTGTCACGTCCCCTCTGGTGTCCACTTAATGTGTTAATGTTAAAGACCTGCCTGTTAGACAGAGCTCGGTATGTCCATTCTGAGCTAACATGTTCCTCCATTTCTTCTGTCATAGTCATAGATAAGAAGAGCTTGTCGTAAGGTTACAAAACCTTACGATTGTCAGAACCTTGTCATGTGTTTATGCAGAGAGAAGGCCTAATTGTGAATATTGTATTTAATTTATCCCCCTAAATCCTGCAGACTGGTCCTCTGACAGCCTTGAAATACCCTCTTTATTATATGGATCTTATATTTGTGAAGTATGAAAGATACAATATGTACTGACCATAGGTTTTTAGAGCTAATGGCTTGATATAGTATTAATGCCTTGATCCTCTTTCTGCTTCACATTCAAGATTATCTCTGAAACATCAAAACTGAATATCTGCAACAACACACATACTCCGACAGTGACTAATAACCTCCAAAAGTCGAAAGGGTTTATGTGATGTTCAGGGCTGGGTACTATGATCTGTTTTAAGGATTTTTGTACTGCAATATAGTTTGACATTTTGAAGCATGTTGCAATACTTATTGCAGTATATTACAAAAAATTGGGTTTGAAAATGTAGAAAATGCATCAAGTTTACTTTTTATGATATTTTATCATGCTCTATGATTAACCTTTAAGGAATCGCAATAGTAGAAAACGGTGAATGAAGAATGAATCTTTTTTTGAGAGATTGAGATCAAATGGTCTTTGCCATTTTGAATACTGTCCGAATGCTGGTGGTGGTGGTCGATGACACTGCTGACATCTCATGTCTAGGTATGTGGCCCACACCTACATGGCCATGGATGATTCAGAAGCCCAGTTCACTTAATTTAATTTCTCCATGGTACAATTCACCATTCCCCAGATTCATCAGGCACCATTCACCAGATGACGGGGATCACGGGGTACTCTGACCCGTGTCTGCCTGCACCGCCCTATATGGCGCAAACTGCAATGCACTGTGGATTCTGACCTGACACCTGTCTCTCAGAACAAGTATTAACTTTTGTTTGATTGTCCCTCCTTAAACCAGTTTGGTAGGTAATAAGTACTGCAGACTGGAAGCAATCAACAAGACCTATAATTTTGGAAAACTCTCTGACCCAGTCATCTAGTCATCATAATTTGACTTTTGTCACTCAGTCACTCGGATCCTTAAGCTTATCTGGTTTGCCTTATTTCAATTCATCAACACAGGGGACAAAATGTTCACTCGCTGCCTAATGTATTCAGTGGTCATATTGTTTGATGGTTAATATTATTGTCTGCCGCAACTGCAGCTGCTGCTTTCTGTTTTTGTTGATTCCTAAATCTCACACTGAGCCTCCTGAGATATAAGATTCAGCTAAGATTAAATACTAATTAAATTCTTGTTCAGTTTATTGACCGAAGTGAGAAAAAAAATCTATCGACAAAAACACAAGCGCTAATTCAAGGATAACGGAGAGCAGGATTGTCGCAGGAGTGGCCAACCTGTGTTTTACTTAGTCCATAACTGACATTTTCTGACACACTGCAGGTTTGTTGAGGGGAAGAACTTTACAAACAACATAAAAACTCTCGTATGGAAGTATGTATGACTCCACATTTATCCTCATTAGTGTAAATGAACGCTTGTTGTACCTAATGACCATTGATTGAAATGTTTTTGAAATTGAATAGTCCTTAAAAGTCATTGGTTTACTGTGTGTGTGTGGTCACTTTCTGCATGCATTAACAGTCACTTACAATAAACTAGTATCAGTTGTTGAAAGAGCCGGGCAACATATTCAAACAATTAAATCGAAGTGGATGGTGCAGGCTCACGTGAACACTTCCTCACTTTCTTTAAACTCAAATGGAAATGTTTCTGTGGTTTTTAACTTATGGGAGGGAATTATTTGACAACAAATATTCTGCTGTTATGATAAACCCAACACCAACAGATTGAGAGGTTTCTCTATAACCCAATGATTTTTATATTTTTTTTTGTAATTGATAGCTTGGCGTCACATTATCAGCACATGATGATGTCAAACAATTATCAATGGGGTCGGTGAACACAAACATGCTCAAACCAGTCAACATGCTTTTTTAGCAAAGATACCTCTGAGGATGAGAAACTATTAAAAATGTGAACACTTCCAAACCACGTCCTCCCAAATTTGCTTTCATAATTTTACGGCATGTCTTATCCAATTCTTAAGACTATCTACAGTCCTAAAACAATCCTGTGTCAGGCTGCGCAATATCCCATAAGCTCATAGTCATAGGCTGCAAATAATAATGACATTAAGTTTAGCTTTTATTACTTTTTGCAGTGCACTTTTTCTATCCCACCTCCTTTGCCATGTGTGAAATCAAACTTAATGAAATATTTCTTGTACAAGATAATGTTTACATTCCCCCCCCCCATCCCCCCCGCCATCCCGGCCCCCCATCCCCACCCTACCAGCCCCACTCACACACACACACCAAATACCACAAAGGCTAGAAGGTTCTCTATTGAGATGTCTCTCCACTACTCACCATTGAAGAAGAAAAGCACCTCATTTTAGCGGAGCGTTAATCCGTGCATTACATTACATTTATTTTCATTTGTGAGCATATTCCAAGATATCAATGACGGGAATAATTTTCACATCTTATTTTCATCATGGATATGAATCAGAGCTTTTTCCTGATAAAGGGGATTATGTGTTCTGGGTATTGAATGAGAGGATTACATCTGTCATTTTAATGTCACTCACACGCACGGATGCTCATGAAAAAAAACGACTCAATATAATTTGTGATGAAAATACAGGAAAAAATAATTATATTGCTTCTTTTGATGTAATTACTTTTAAATTGAAGCATTGGGAAACATATTCACACTGTGTGTTTTTAAGCACAGGATGGGTTCCTGTTAGTTGATGGTGATGGATTTCTCTAACCCGGTCTCCTCTCCTCTCTGTCAGGGGGAATCCCCTTCATCTTGACCGGGGAGCTGTTTGAACAATCCTATCGACCCTGTGCATTCATGATCGCCGGCACTGTAAACTGGCTGTCCAATTTTACCATGGGCCTCCTGTTCCCATTCATGCAGGTGAGTTAATTCGTCTAAAGGCGATGGGGTTTGCACTTGTGCATGTGATTGGAGCTCAGACAGCTCGTTTGCATATTGCCAGCTGAAACAAATGAACACCAGCTATCCTTGTAGTTTCAACCTTGGCAGTCCATTCAAGCCGTCACTTCCTCAAACATTAATGCTGTGTCAAACCTCCAGACAATATCTACAGGTTGTGCCTATAATGGTCCTCTGGTCCACATAACTATGTATTTAATATCTTTATTATATGCAATGATCACTTTAAGGTTTTTTCAGTCAATGATTGCTGCTCATTTTAACAGGACTCATACTTGATAATCGGATTGTAATGGAAATATTGAAGATGATGGTAGTGGAAAAATGTACCTACAAGTTTTTCAAGGTAACTTTCTGTACGTTGCTCTGGTTTTCACAGCTTTGGTACATTTAAAGTAATTTCTGGCATAATAGTATAACAATTTGGTTTTATTTGCCCTCGTAGTGTGACAATCTGTGAGACCTTAACTATACAACAGCAAGGCAACGGCAGTAAAGAGCACTATAAGGGCGTACTCCAGTTTATGCATTATGTCGAATGCAGTCACCACGAGAGGTACCAGAACATTCTCATCTCCATGCCATTAACAACCAACGTTTTTTCACAACCCTCAAGATCTCATATAGATGCAGATGCTAACATTTCACATCTACATGAAATGCTGTGAAATCTTTCCAATCTAAACCCATCATGCCAATATTTGATGCACAGAGCAAGTCAGGTGATGCTGTAAAAAGAATGATAGATTAGCTGATGAGCAAGTTGGCGTGGAAGTCAAATATTGGAATTTCATCCAGAAATCAGCGGCTCCCGTCCCACATTTGAAGGACCAACAGCTGAACAGACTAATTGTGTAGTTCTGCTCTCTGCGTCGTAAATCAAGGGGTTACCCTTGAAATGTGGGACATAACAGGAGTTGCGCGGCATTGCCTTCAAGCCCTTAATTGCCACTGGAGTCATTCGCTGAAAATAAAATAGAATAAACTAATAGTAAAAGTAATTTATTTTGCATTAAATAAGGGATTAAAGTGTTTTCCCCAGCTAGTATTGAAGGAGAACCCTACTTTGCCCACGGTCCTGATAAAACGGATCCTGCCAAAGCAAATACACGGGGCAATTGAGGATAAAAAATGTGTTTTTTAAAGAGTGGAGTTATAAAAAAAATGGTTTCAGTTGGGACAGAAGAACCAATTATTGTGTAAAACAGGAATGTATTTCCTGAAAGCTTCAGTCTCCTCTTTCAACTCATAAAAACTTTGACTGCTGCTGCAGGCTGCTCCACATCACTGCCTCGTCTCATTTTACCTCCTTCTCCCTTTTTGTCTCCGGACTTTTTTCTCTTTGTTTCATTCTTACCCCCGTCCTCAGCTCTTACCTTTAACATCAGTTGTTGTTTTTTAACTTTACAGTCTCTTTGCCGAGGAACCTTCAAAAACGACATCATGTTTTTTACTTTACAATTGGGTTTGCTGATGTTAGAGAATATTGCCTGTTACTCTGTTGGCTCCTTGATAGATGGATTGTTATTTTTTTTCAAGTTGAGGTTAAATCTGTTATCACTCCCAGGTCACCACTATAAATATTCCCAAAAAGTCAGGGATATTATGGAATCGTCAAATGCGCTGACGCCGCAGCAATTCCTTCATCCCAACTAATTTATGGATCATTTTCAAAATGTATACCCACATAGAACTAAGTTCAAGGAAGAAATGGAGTGGTTTTGGGAAAGGTTGGTAATATAGTTCAAACACTAGGGGGAGCTTTATCTCCAAATGTTTTCGGCCATAATTTCTCAACCGTTGGTGCGATTTAGTCCAGATTCAGTGCGTATTTATCAGCCTGCGTTTCCAGCCGAGCGCACAAAGTAATGGGAGGAGTCGAAGCAAATAGGTTAATTTAGTATCTGCAATGTGATTTACTAAGCCTCAAAAATATTACGGTGCTTGTGAATACTTCTGTATTTAGTACCCCCCTCCATTCCCCGAATGCTTCGTTGTGGGACCGTTTCGGTTGAAAGACCCAGAGCCTGTACCACATCTTTGATCCCTCAAGCCAGGGCACTGATGCCTCGCCGATAAACACATCAGCCTCGCCGCGTTTAGTCCAAATTTTGAACATATTAATGGAATCGAGGAGATCTATCGTGTATATCTTTTGAACTCTAGAAGCTCGTATTTTACTCACAAGGGGAGCCTTCTTTTCAGAAAACACTGTGTCTCGGACCTAACTTCACATTTAATTTGAAAGTTCAATCGGAAGGATTGCTTGTATAACACAGGGGATTGGGGGCTTTTCGGGGATTTACCCTTGCTGTCAGGGATCACAGCTCAGGTCTAGTTTATGTTAAAGTTCATATTGGAGAATGAAATCAGTTTTATAAACAACAGTGTACGTAAAATTCCAGTTTCAGAATTAGAGAAAGAAAAAAGTCTGGACTGTGGCAAGTGCAGTACTTGAAGAAATTTGTCACATTTTACAACACTCATTATAAAGAATTTGTGTGCTACCTTAATAAAATAGATTACTGGTACGACATTCACAAGCATTTTAGAGGAAG
Source organism: Lophius piscatorius (assembly GCA_009660295.1). Taxonomy (NCBI): domain Eukaryota; kingdom Metazoa; phylum Chordata; class Actinopteri; order Lophiiformes; family Lophiidae; genus Lophius; species Lophius piscatorius. The sequence goes on along the minus strand of VRLP01005442.1, from coordinate 11,730 downwards.
GCCAACCATCCACAGATTCCACCCACCAATCTTTCCAGTTGTTACCATCAGGTTGCTGCTATAAAATCGCCCTAGCCAAGAAAAACATTCACCATAACTCCTTTATTCTCACCGCCATAAAACTCTTGAATAAACAATAAAGACCTACCTACCACTACTACTACTATCACTACATAAGCACAAGGCCATATTGCAAACAAATTGTATTTTTAGTATTTTATAGTTTGATTCTGTTTAAGTGCTGCACAAGCTATTTTCATTAGGTTCTAGGGATGCATCCTTTTATTTCAGTTGTCTGGGATGTTTTGTTTTGTATGTTGAGCCATGATCTGATATCAAACTACACTGCAAATACAACCATAAACCATTTTTACAACTAGTGTCAGAATTATCTTTTATATAACCTTTCCCAGAATCAACTGGGAAACGTACTGTGTGTAGCTTTATGTGATCAATAACAGACTTCTACCTCACTAAGTGGTTAAAAAATTTGAAAAAGATCCATGAAATAGTTTTTGAGTTATCACGTTAGTATGAAGGACCTGCGGCAGACGATGTGGCACATGTCCATTTGGACAAAATATGATTATCCTCGGTGTTTTCTCAAATTTGATATACAGTAGAATCCATATCCTATCTTATATTGAGATTGTAATCGCGGCTGATGTGTTTATCGGCGAGCCCACTCCCACAGAGAGCAGAGTTCTTCTACGGCAATCAGTTTTGAAATCATAGCTGAAATCATGCGTGTTTATGACTCATTAAGTCTTGTCGTGAGTCAAACAAAAACAATTGCTCTATTAAGTTAAGTGAGCTATTGTAAATGAATTGGACAAGCTGTTGAGACGGATAGAGCAAAAACACGGCCTGGAGGATTAATTTAATATACAGTTAGATTGAGTACAAAATTAGCTTAGAAGTTTGCTTCATTATGTTTATTTGCATGTTTAATTGAATTGCAAAATGAGGAAAGAGCTGTGATAGGAAACTAAGTGTATGATTTCTTCTATAGTTAATTTTATGTACCTTCTGTCTGTCATGTGCTTCTTAAACCTCCCTACGATTTTTTGTTGAATTTAAATATCAGATACTGAGCTTCCTAAATGAGTTATTCAGCCTAAATGCAAATTGGGTCAAGGGTTTGCGGTTTTCCTTATATCTTTATCAATTGTCTTTTACAGATACAGTTAATATCTGTATGTATTTTTGTACTGTATTTTTTTGAAAACCAATATGCCACTTAAGAGAATTGTGAGGACGAATTAAGTAGCGACGCCTTGGGCTTTATCCAAAATCTACTGAAATGCTTTGCAGAGCCAAGGTTATCTGCAGAGTTAGTTAATAATCCTCTATGGCTTCATCACTCTGAGCAATTTTGTTGAACGTACAACTGGTCACATCATCTGTCATTAATATATTATATATAAAATATAGTATATTCATTACAGCTATGTACAAATAATAGTTAAAAAATTGCAAAAAATTTTTTTTGCATGAATTGCATTCCTTAACATTATATTCCCTGACAGATGAAGTCAGAATATGATTGATTATCTTATAACAATCGATATCTATTATTATTCTCCCAAAAAGTCAGGGGTTATTATTGGTCTCAAATTTGCACATTAAAAGCTGAGCTTTCCTTTTATCCTTAAATACATTAGGGGCCTGCAGATCCGATTAGACTTGACATTCAGTTATATTTCCATAATAATCTTTGAATTCCTCATTTATTTCAATGGGATCTATTATAGTATTATCATTATCATTTATTATTAAAGTTATCGTTCTTTTGGTATCAAGTTGTTTAATCTAGCAAGCCACAAGATGGCAAGTTTTTTTCCCTTGGTCCTGGAATGATTGGTTGACCTAAAGTATATGAGGCTGCCCTTCGCTGCAGACAATTTATTGTACTCTGCTCTTAGGAGTGGTCGCCCTATTACTGCGGCAACGATCCTGTTCCTAAATACCTGAATTTGAGTCATGGAATTGAGTTGCCTTCTCTTCTCTCTTTATTTTCTAGATTTGGATGTAGTAAAATTAATTAAATATTCTTTTGAGAAAGCCTTGAATGATCTATTTCTTTCCCCAGATACCTAACAAATTCTCGATCTAGTAACCGTTTCTGTTTCAAGACTCCTTCTATTACAGGATTCAGATTAAAGGATCTTTTTTACAGGATTCTAATCATCGTACAGCAGAGAGCATGGTCTATTAATATTCTCTGCTAGTAGCAGTCCTTTATTTTAGACACTAAAGTTGCATAGAATAAGAAGAAGTCTGCGTGTGAATATGCCTGGAAAGTGCTAGAGAAGCAGGAGCAAGCCATATCACTTCACATATCTCTGGGCTTCAATTAGCACCAGATACCGAACAGATTCAACTTTGAATAAAATGATCAATAGCTATTCTGCTTCTATTATGTGTCTGATCAGCACCTGTAGCTCTATCCTTGGTTTTGTCTAATGTAAAGTTCTGTTCTCCAGCAATTATTAACCCTCCTGTGAGGGAGGCAAGTGTGATGAATAGAATTGTTAGACTTCGGGCTCATCTGTAGCAGGTCCATAAATATTTATCAGTTTCAAGGTTACTGATAGAGGAAGTCCTTGACCAGTGACTTGAAAAGGCTCTTCATGTATATGATGCTGCATAGATGTTTCCTTTCCACCTCCTTATACTTTTTTTGATGTCCTCTTTAAAGGTACCAGTCTCCTGGAAAGAAAAATGTGTATCTTTCAGTGTGTTCACTACCTGCTTTTTTTTGTTTTGTTAAGGCATTACCTTCCAGGAAGTATATTTGAATTCCACCCTTTGAGTAATTCCAAATCATTAACCCTGACATTGTATTACTTATGTGAGACACGACATTCACTGTGTGACATGTAACACAATGAACCATAGAAGTAAACAGACCCCATGTCCCCATTTAAGTGGGAGTAGTACTCAAACAGATCCCAAGGATCAGTCCTTACAGGTTTTTCCTTAAACCTCTACAAGACACAAATCAAAAAATAATAAGATAAATAATAAATAAAACAAGTACCAGTGATCAAACTACTTATAGTACTCCAAAAAAAAATCACCTAAGACCAAAAGTAGTTACCATAAGTTCCATTCATCCATCTTATTGTTTGATCTTTTTTTCATGAATTCATGTGTTCCTTCTTTATAAGTCTCCACCCGTTAAGCCTGAGGCCATGTTTAAGTCTCGGGCTCTGCAGCTGCTGGCACACCCAGGAAGTCGTACTGCTCCCGTTGTTTACTCACTTCTGTGGTGGACTTGATATAAAATCTCATCTGCTGGTTCTGGTGTCATTCTTCCCTGTGGTTCATTATTAAAGTTCTCACTGCAGCTGCAATTAATTCCCATATTCGTATCAACGCGGCAAAGATGCCACACAACCAATAATATAACGAGTGGTCCCTGCGGATGTTAGTGTTATAAATTCAGAAATATTGCTATGCTCTACTACGCCAAGTGGCCCATAGGTCCAACTCTGTTCTTTAAGGTGAGTTGGTTGATTGGTGATAATTGACACATTTGTGAATATGCCCCTTAATTTTCTTAAAGAGTTGATCCACCTCACAAGTTCTCTGGGTTAGCTTAGCAGAGTGAAGGGAAGAGATGGGGGGGACGTACATATTATACCACTCAGCCGCCTCTTCCTATAGGCAGACTACACGCTTGCTTAGGCCATCATGAAGTGTGGTGGTCAGATATTGTAGTCTAAATAAATTTTAACCAAATTCCGCTTAGGGCATCAAGCAGCTCAGTCATTTATGTAATAATGTTTAAATATTTATTTTTGAACAACAACTAGGCACAGTCCCTCCCTTCTGTGATCTGTTCCAGCTTTGGACGTAACATACTGGCAGAGCGCTGTTGATATTCTCATCTAATTGGCAAAATTTTAAATGCCGGCTTTTTGGTATCAGCAGGGATATTGTCTAATGTGTCTACTTACATAAAAGGAAGTTGCAATCTGTTGGGAAAAAAATGTCAAAGACAAAGGTATGTAATTATTTGTCAGACCGACGTGTTGTTTTTGTCTACTTGACACAAAATAGACTTTTACATATTTGGCTTTTCTATTCCATAGAATGAGAAAAGTCCTGTATTTTGAGGACAAAGTTCAGCTTATCTTTTTATAAATGCAGAACTTTGCCCTCAGTCACAATGTCCCACTTGTCGCTCATTAGATCCTAATGACATTGGACATTTCAATCTTCGGGAGATGAAAATAAATCCAGGCATGGATGCTGAAGTTCATGCCCTCTAAAAGTCACAGTTTTCTCAACTTATCCAGACACGTATTCACTTTTCCATTTTGGTCTTCGTTTCCAGGGGCTGCTTCTTTAGCTGTTTCTTTAGCTGTTAGAAAATCCTGATTTATTCATAGCAGGTGAGAAATATCTGATATGGTGCTTAAAGTGTTCATACACTAAAAAGAGTTTCTTTTCTTTTTTCTTTTTCTCCTTGGCAAATAATATTGTATTTATAGCGATTACCCTCCCGGCCTCTCCGTACACAGTTTATGTATACATCTTTGTATTTTTTTGGAGCATAATTCAAAAGATGTTAAACATGGCATACACATCCACCCTGTTCTGGAGTCGTTACTCCTGCTATTTAGAATTTTGACAACGTTTTTTTTTTTGTGTCCATGTGCCCCAATTTATACCTGTCGTTAACATAAGAGTGAGGTTTGTTTATGAAGCACATATTGTTAACTGTGTATTCTTTTTTGGCAAATTCGTAATCCCTGAAAATAAATCGTCATTGCCATCCTTCATGTTTTCAAATTTATACCCATATAGATCATTTAAACCAAATTTATACCCATATATATATATATATATATATATATATATATATGTATGGTTATAAATTTGGTATAATGTTTATCTTTACATGTTTATAAAAGATGTCCTTTAATAATAATAACAATACATGTAATTTATAATGCACTTTACATTTGGATCAAATTTAATTCCCTTTTAGAATATCTGTCTATTGGAGCTGTTGTAACGACTAAATTTCCCCTTGGGAAATAAAAAAATCTATATAGATGGAGAGAGATATCTAAATAACAAAACACTGTTTTCTGGCCATGACTTCCAAACTGTTGGTCTGATTTAGTCCGAATTTGGTACATAGATTCAACAAGGTGGCGGAAACATTCCACAGAGATTTTGGTCCATATTTACATATGGCGGCGACAAAACCACATCTCCAATTCCACCAAATCTCAAATGTGCTCCATTGGATTGAGATCTGGTGACTGTGGAGGCCATTTGAGCTATGTGAAATGGCGGGTTATCCTGCTGGAAATTGTCTTCAGAAGATGGGTAAACTATGTTCATAGAGAGATGAACATGGTCAGCAACAACACAGGTAAGCAACAAGGCTTTTTCTCCCAGACAATTGCAGCTCACTGGACATTCTCTTTTTTTCGGACCATTCTCTGTCAACCATAGAGGCTGTTGTGCGTCAAAGTCCCAGTAGATCAGCAGTTCCTGAAATACTCAGACTAATTTCTAAATATGAATATAGCTTTCATTATCATGATTGAGATATTTTTGCTTCTTGACTGCCAGCTGAGAAAGATCATATTAATGTCAGAAGTCTCATTTTCCATACCACAACAATGTCATGTGCATGGGGTATAAAGTAAATTTAAATTTATGATAAAGTGAAAACATTTAAACCATATTGCTATAATTGCAAACAGATTTAAATTCTAATCTTACTTGGGGGGGAGACAATGACTGTGTCTAAAATAAAATGTTCCTCTGCAGTGTTCACAGCCCTGAGCAAAATGGCTGTGTAATTCAGGAATGAATATGACCTCTAGTCGATCCAGTTAGATGCAGACATTTAGCCCAAAGCATTCTTCAGGACAAGTGTGAGGAGCAGTATTCAGATACAGTCACACTCTCCTTGAAATAAGAGACATGAGCGCAGAACATATCAGGCATAACCTTGGTAATTCATGAAAATAAGGAACTATTAAGTCATTAACATATTCTCTGTGACCAAACAATAAACCTAATGTGATGGAACTTTACAAGAAATCATAATTAACTTGTATCATAGTATACCTTTCTCCATGACTTTATTGAGTGAACGGCACGTCTCATTTCTTCCGATGAACTATACAGTCCCACCAGCGGGTTCTGACGTTTCATATCTGCTCATCCAGAAGAGTACACACATACAGCTCTCACATTCCAGCTCAACCATTATGTGGTATAATCCTACCGTTGCAGCTAATATATGTCACATGAAAAAAAGCTATAACTTCATAGATAGTAGTAGTTACAATTTTAAAACTACACATGCAGCTAAAGACATGGCCAAGGTAAAGTAAATATTATTTATAAAAAGAGGCAAGTTCTTACACAAGGTTATTGGAGAGAGGAGGCTGCAAACTGTTAAGTTCTGGCCCTATCTTTACACCATTGTCTTACTTAAATGTTGTTCCCTATGACAGAAGCGCTGGTCGGATGTAACTAAGTACATTCACTTAAGTCCTGTACATGGTTACATTTTCTTGAGTCTTAAGTGTTTCTATTGTATGACACACAGCAGCTGTAATCTCTCAAAGTCAAATGTACCTTCACTGCTTCAAGTTACTGCAGTACTTAATTTTCAGAGGACAATTTCACACCCTGATAAGTAGAAACACAAATTTCTAAATTTGGTGATATAACTGTAAATTGAAAGGAAAAGTTATAAACTGAAGGATCCTTTGTTTGGTCAAATGTTGATTGTTACATCCTTTTCTAAACAACCTATTTAAAAGAGGCCTCAGGGATAAGCTCGAAAATGATGGAGAAAACTGGAAAACAGTTCTACTCATGAAAGTTAGACCCTTTTTTTAGTGAAATATGATTCTCCCAGTAGGCTCCAAATTAAGGACGGCCTTTTAGAAGATAATGCATTGATATGTTTAAGCGTCTCAACAGCAGATAAAGTAGCTGGCTCAACTTTCTTTGTTTAAAACGAGATTATACTGTCATATGGAAGCCGAGAACGGGATGAATAATTATTTTTAGCCGTAATCTTGAGATAACGAGATAATTAACTCGTTTTCACGTAAACCCGAGCAACTGTTTTTGTCATGATCACGAGAAAACAAGCACTGATATTGCGGTTACCGACACACAGAACGTTGAGCAAACTTGAAGTTAATTAAAGCACCAAAAATATGAGGGAAATAGGGGATTAAAAGAACAACTGAACCTAATTATGACCTTATATACACACATATACACAGCAAAATAGCACACATTGACTTACAGTGTCGTCATGGCAACGTGAAGTCTACGGTCAAAGAGCAGCTACAAAATCTATTTCTACCTGTATTAAACCTTGATTGAAATAGACTCTGGTTTTGTTTAGCAATAGTGGAAACTCCTTGTATTCACGGTGTTGATTAAGATTTCAGTCACGAGAGTCACATGACCACATGACCAAGAAGCTAAGCGAAGTGTAACAAATATGAGAAGTGCAGATTATTTTAATTTTCAAATCAGTTAATACCTTTATAAGACTCCTGATATATGAAGAACATTCTGGAACAGTAAACTTCCTGTTTTCTTAAATTAATGTGTGAAAACGGCCTAGAAAATTATCTCGACAAAACATTGTCTTGTTTTCTTGTGATAATGAGTTAATTATTTCGTTATTACGATATATCGGCCAAAAAAATGATCTGCCTAAGTGGCCGCTTCGGCTTCTTAGAATGCAAGACCAGAATTCTCTCTTTGTGGTACTTTTTGCTGTGTATATCTTCCACTGCTGTGCAATACAATGCCCCATTACTGTAACTTTTTACTTTGATAACGAATGATCAAAATGCATAATTTCAGTCAAATAAATATGCACAAGCAAGGTTAGTCTTAGTGTAGCTCGAGGATGTGTTAATGAAGAGAGACTGGTAAAAAAGTCGGCTCATATGATTGAGATCAGAGTGAACGTTGCTGTGGGAGAGCGGGACACTCTGGTCACGTTGTGTTGACCTGTTAAATGTTTTCTGCATGTTTTCTCTCGTGGCCCATGCAGATGAATTAAATTTTGTCCTTCAGCTGCAACAGTGTACTACATGCCAGAGGCAAAGAGGGAACCAAGAACTAGAAAGGGGCATGTCATGGCTTTTTAGTGAAAGATGCCGTTATTCTTATAGGCTTAGTTCATTTTCTTTCTTCTACTTTTGCCTTATACATGAGCAGGGCAAAATACAAGAACAAATAGATCACCAAAGGCAACAAATGCCAGTACTTTCCCTCGCACCGCTTACAGTTTTCCTGCTTGTGATGCCTTGGCTTCACAATTTTCACTGGAGGAACAGATGGGTTATTTAAAAAAGCCAGTATACAGAAATCAACCAAAATCGGACCAACGGTTAGGAGGTTATGGCCTGAAACTATTGGAGATGAAGCTCACCTAAGTGTTGATCTTCCCCAAAATCAATCCAGTTCTCCCTCTCAGAAAGGTCTATATTGGCAAAAAATTTATAAATTATGGTGGCAGTGATGACAATTCCATATCATCCCCGACCTTTCGGGGATATCGGTTCGATTGGGGGCTGAAATTGTAACTTTGTTACACTTTCACATGGTTTGGTTCGCTTTCACACGGTACTTTGTCAAACAAACCAAACATTCTGAACTATGTCACGCCGTCGTTACGACGGCTTGTCTGGGAAGGTAATTAATCAATAATAACCAAAGTAAAGCCAAACCAAAAAAGAAGGCGCATGGCAGCTGTGGTGGATGTTATTAAATACTGTTTTGAACTTTGTTAGAAATGTCGATAATCAATCGGTCCTGCAATTCACATTAATTATCGCAGCTCGCTGCATTTCTCATCATCAACACGGAGCGTCCACCGTCAGGAGATATCATAGAAGTTTGGGGCGACACCGACTCCAGGTTGCTCCGCTCCACTGCTGAGTCGGGTACTAGAGACACAGGGAGGTCGGGTAAATCTCTGGTAATAGTAGACCGGTGCGGATAGGGCGGTGACGTGTTGTCCTACACAGACGCCGACCGGGTGCTGATATGAATTTAAAGGTATTAAATCATATACTTTGCGCCAATTACTACCTTTGGTTTATAACTCGGTCCACTTTGTTTACACACCACAAACGAACTGCACCACGGTTAACTTTGAGGCGATCCGAGTACCCCCCTTTACAAGCTAGGGATAGGAGGTTTGGTAAGGAGTTTGTTTGGTCAGAGTTCGAATGAGCTTTCCCATCACCATAAACGTACAAGACTATCTGGATAAACAAACCAGTGTTGGTTTAAAGTGGACCAAAGAGCTCTGGTGTGAAAACGACATAAGAAATGGGGACCAGGAGCTTCATGTTTGCCATTTATCTATCTCTGCCAGAATAGGGTGGTTATGTGTGACCTCCTGGTGTATGTGTGCAGCCACGTATGCACGTGTTGGCCGTCAGAAGGATGCAGAGTGTATATGTTTTAATTAGCTTTAGACCGGTGGTCGTAAGATTTTGCAAGCTTTGACAATATGCAACGACTAAAAGATAAAAAAAAAAAGAAGCAAAAACGCTGGGTTCACTCTTTGTCCATGAAACTTTTCAATTCAGTGTTAATTCATTCGTAGACTGGTGCCTCTCCTGTGGCGGAGAAGCGACAGCTCTTTGTCAGAGCACAGGCATTCAGGGTGAACCTGACACCACTGTTTTTACCAATCGTCATGGAAGGGCAACTTTGACACCACTCAGCACTGGTGGTCCTGGATCCTTTCATGCAATTGATAGTGCTTGTGGAAAATTTTACTCCCCTCCTTCCCTCTGTTTCTCCAAAATAAGATCACCAGGGAAGTCATCACCTTGATTTTCAGATGAAAGTTAACAGCTGCATGAGAATATAACGTTAATCAAAACTGGACGTGTTCTGCCTCTCATAGCACATAATTATATGCCTTCCCTCCCTGTCCTAAGTTTCTTTCTGACATAAGTGCCACCATCTGTCAGCTGCACACAATCTGTAATGATATGGACGATATTGGATTCAAAATAATCTAATTTCATACCATCTCCTCAGAATCAATTAGATTAAATTAACCTGCTAATTAATAAATGTCCTGCCACCTGGAGCCCCTGGTAGCCAAAACATTTATGAATATCCAGGCCATCTGTGAGACATAATTAAATATTGCTAATGTGTCAGTAAGACTGCCGATTATAGTTAATCCTCTACTGAATAAATAACACCTTGATCCAAGATCCCTGCCATTTGTTTCAGAGTCACTAGAAAGAGTTGTTTCTCTACAGCGTTAGGCCCACTGAACAGAAAATACTTCTCTGCCTGCATCCAGGCTTCTAGTTCATCAAAAACAACAGTAGCTCTTACTAAAGGTCACAATAGTCTGTATGGACTCTCATTCTACCTCAGTGCTTCTGATAATAATTTTAATTGTAGCATAGTACGTTATGATAAATAAATAAATCATAACATACTAGACCAGCTCTGATCACAATGTGAAATACCTATTAAATTAGTGCTTGGTCCTATTGTGCTCTTCTCGTCTCTCTATTCATCTCTTATCATACCAGGTGTACCGGTCAAGGCAGACCCCATTCTTATATTTCAAATTATGAGGCACTATTATCTGTGATAAAAGAACGGAATAAGAAATTTCCATTAATTTGTGGTCATTAGACTTGTTAGATTTCGACACAAGGAACAATAACTCTTATAAAGTGGCATTTGCTCTTATTCTATGTTTCAGTTCTTATTGTAATGAAAATACCGTGATTCTGAGCACACAGCTAACTTTTATCCCAAGAGTTAAAAACCAGTTAGCTGGCTTAAAGGCCCTTTCCTGTCACGTCCCTGCTGGAATAACCTCCCTGCTGGCATCAGTCATTCGGACTCCAATCAGACTTTTAAATGTGAAATTGAAACTCATCTCTCCCTTTAACTTTCAATTAGTTCTATGATCTCTTATAAGTTCTGCCTTCACACTTGTCACAATTGCTTTTTCTTTTCTTGGGTTAATGTCAGTTTCAACAACTTTAAACCAAAATTCTCCAATTTCATGTTTTTCCCTCTAAACAAGAATACAGCAAATATAAATAAATAAATATAAGTAAAAATAAAGTGCTGCTCTCTATAAGGTCTGTTGTTTTCTGGTTTTGATGCAAGTTGACTTTTTATCTCCCCTCTTTGGCTTCATTTGCATTACAGTGAACATTGTTGTCTTCTTCCAGGTTACCAGGGTTGAGATGAGGTCATATGGCAGAGGTGCCGCTTGATCAAAACTCTAGCTGCTGAGTTGTCCCTGTAGTACAATGGCCGGCAGGGGCAAAGACACTGCAGCTTAAGAAAACACATACAAATAGATAAAGCACAAGGAAAAAAGGAAAACATCTTCATCAAGTTGACAACACGTGTGCACTGCAAAAGTTACAACACAACAAATTAAGAAAAACGATCTGCAAATACCACAAGACCGTGGAAGCGTTTACGAAGGACACTTAAAAGTGATGCACTCCCACACACACTTTTTTAATGCTTCATATAGTGAAGAAAACTGATATAATACACAAACATTTCTTGATATTTTTGATTAGCCCTGCCACTTCAGCTTCAGCCCAACCACAGCAAGCCCGGAGAGCGGATTCAGAAAAGCAAAGAAAAGAGATAAGACTGGCCATGGCAGGAGGGTGAGCTATAAAGTGACAGGGTTATTTT
>VRLP01005441.1:30000-36943 GCA_009660295.1 Lophius piscatorius | reverse complement strand
CCCACTTTAAGGTTCCTGACAGGCTTTTAGGTCTTCATCCAGTATCTGCTGGTGTTTGATGGAGTCCATGGAACCATGTCTTTAACAAGATGTCCAGAACCTTTGGAAGAGAAACAGACCCACAGCATCAGAGATCCACCACCAGACTTCACAGTGGGTATGAGGGGCTTTTCTCTATGGCTTCCTTTCTTACTAATCCACACCCATCTTAGATGTCTGTAGCCAAAAAGTTCTACTTTGGTCTCATCTGACCTCTGACCTTGTTCCAGTGAAAGTCCCAGTGGTGTTTGTCAAACTGTAGCAGCGTTAGCTTGTAGCAGCGTTAGCTTGTAGCAGCGTTAGCTTGTGTGTGGACGACAGCAGATGCTTTTTTCTTGCTATCCTCCTAAACAACTGGTGTTGGTGTCGGCGCCACCTGATGGTGGTTATGGAGACTTTTTGACCCCGACATTCAACTGACCTCTGACCTCTCTAACTGTGATCCTTGGAGAGTCTTTAACCGGTCCAACCATCCTCCTCACAGTGTGTGGGGTCAGTTTGCAGACTCGTCCTCTTCCAGTCTGATTTATGTTCTTGTCTCAATTGTCTAACAATTGTCAGATTATATTCGTGCAGCTCTACAACTTTTCTTTGCTCCTCATTGCTGTGTTTTCTGGTCTTTCCCATCGTGAAGAAGAGAGAATCATGCCTGTGTCACCTCATATTTATACCCCAGAGAAACAGGAAGTACCTGTATGAAATATGATTCTGTTACCTTTTAATCACAGGATTTTCTAAAGAAAGATATTTTTTCATGTTAAGATTTATTTTCTTTATTCGTTTTTTTTCAAATCCAACCTTTCCTTCCTGTTTGTCGGGATGAACACTGACTGAGCTTCCTCCGACTCGTTGAATGCGATCTCCATCCACAAGCAGCAAAAACAAGACATCCCAGCTGCTCAAATTCATAGGTGACGAATTGTGCTGCAGGCTTCCAGCCATCATTTTTCAAAAAAGTCTTCACGGTCACGGTCCATTTTTTACATAAAACAGCATGAGGGGTTTTTAAAGAGAGATGCTCCACTTCTACTCTCTCTTAGTCATGGCTAAAGAGCGATTTTTGCTTCAGCGCCATCGTTTACGTGGAGCAAGGGGGGAAATTAATCAAGGCTGAAGAGTGATTTTTTTTTTTTCTTCACGCCGCTCCCTGGGAGAATAAACATCAATAAACATTACTTAATACCCTGCAACACAACCCCGCGGGGTCCCATTTAATTTCACTGGTGGAGAACGCCTAAAGTGCTACTGTTTTACACCAAATTACATACTCTGAAAGTTTGAAGAGGCGGACCCTTCTCCCACCCTTGAGAAAGAAATGAATTGAGCTCAAATGAAAAGTGCGATCTTTTCTGCATGTGTGTGCGTGTGTGTGTGTGTTTGTGTGTGTGTGTGTGCGTGTGTGTGTGTGTGTGTGTGTGTGTGTGTGTGTGTAGTGCAGTAAATGCATCTATTTGCATCAGTCGCGTCTGACACCTTTGCTGTTTTGATGCAGTCTACTTTATTCCATTTTCCAACAAAGACCAGTTAAAGTCCGAGTTAGTGGAGAAAGGAATAGCAAAAATAATCTGTCACGTTGTGACACCCACAACTCTTTTCCACTTCTTACTTTCTTTCCAAGCAGCTTCTGGCGCTCCCGGCGCTTTGAGCTGTCACGTACGCCCGCCGCGCCGTGACAACCATCACAACACTTCACACCGTCCTCCTCGCGACGGGCTTTTTTTGGAACCACTTTGGCTATAAATTAATTACAATGCAATTACCTGATGCTTCGCGGCGTTAAAAATCACATCTCCAGTGTTTAGAGGACTTAATTGATCGTTTCTCGGGGACTTTACATAAATAGGGAAGTTTTATTTATTCCAAGTTAATTAAATTTGAAGTTTCCTGTTGGTATTTTCACACCCGTTCAGGAATCGTAAACACCAGTTTATCTGACTTGAAGTATTTTGACGCAAAATGATGAGTTGGTAGAATCTACCGCGCCGACTTAAATCAACTCATTATGGTTCTAAAAATAGAAAAACACAACCAGCGGAGTGGCTGAGGGGTCAGGAGGAAGAGTGGTCCTCTTCCTCTCTGAAGGATGGTTGTTCAATCTCCTCTCTCTCTCCAGGCTGCATGTCCTGGTGCCCTTGAGCAAGACGCTGATCTGAACCGTATTATTGTTTTTATTATTACTCTTATTTATATTTATTTATCTATTTAAAAAAAAAATTGAATCACCTTTTTTTTTTTTTATTAATTATTTTAATTATTATAATTATTAAATTGTTTTCATTCCTTGCATTGATGTTGAGACTTAAAACCATCCCCTAGATTTTTTTTCTGTCTTTTTTTTTACTGTGATTGAAGAATAAATGTAAGAAGTTGTTTGTTTTAACAATATTGAAAATGTCACAAGCAACCGCTTCAATATCCTTCACGTTAACGTAATAACTCTAAAACCATGGAATGGATCATTTTCAAATTCTACGCGCATTAGATTTTAGTATGAGGAAGAACTGGATTGATGTTGGGTCAGTTTCGGTCAGACTACTTTCTACCACTGAGGGGAAATTTACCTCTAAAAGTTCATGATTTCTCAACCGTCGGTCCGATCGAGACCAATTTCGGTGCTTCTGAATCGACTGGAGGAGATTTATGTCCGATATGAAATATTTTACTGCAATATTTCTCATTGTACTCTCTAGAAGGAGGATCTCATGAAGAAGAAAGGGTATTTCTTCTACAACACAGGAAAATTGGGGTTCTTCTGGGGACTTTTGAGGTTTCCCGGCAGAACGTTGCTCAAAATATCCCGCTGACCCAATCTTCTAGGTGTGACTCTCGACAAACTCGCTCACAATCTTACACTTTGAAGATTAAACAATAAAAAAAAACGCTGCCATTGTAATAAGATAATGTTGTTCACCTCACCAGACAGTGGTTATAATGTTATGGTCGATTGGCGTATATTTTTCAAACCCGGTCGTCCATGTCGCTTCAGAACGGGCGTCAGCGCCAACATGTCAAACTCTCACACGGTCACTTCATGCAACGTGACACTTCAGAAAAGAAACCACCTTTATTCTGAGTTTAACCCGGTTTGACCCGGTGTCAGACGCCAGATGAGCTCATCGTGTTCCATCGCCTTCCTCGGAGATGTTCTGAAGGCCTCTGCAGACATTTCAACACGTCGCTCCGTTGAATCAGACTCCCGGACTTTTCCTCACATGTGGGACGAGCGCTGTCGAGAAACTGTCAATCACAGCCATCAGACTCAGACAGACGGACGGCGACGTTTGCTCGTTTATTTATCCGCCTCATTAGAGCGACAGACAAGCCGCCTTGATGTTTCTGATATGAAATAGATTTGAATCTTGTAGGAAGGAGGAGTCGAAGCCCAGTTCATGTGAAGAAAACCAAAAAATAAACGACAATGAGGGAACATTTAACTTCTGTAAGGATTTGACGTGACTTCCCTGAACAGATAATAAATCATCCTGCATCTCGTCACCGCGCAGAAATGTGACGCTTGTGAGCGGGTCACAAAAGTTCTGCTGCAAATGATTTCAGATGGAGGGACTTTACCAGAATTCCTGCAGGGTGGCTCAAAGTTTGGTTCCGAACAACCTCGTTATGGCAGGAGACAGATTTGTGTTTGGGTTCTGACAAACAACCCGAAAGCCTTCATAGTGGATTAACAAATACGGTGCCGCCGGTGTTCCCCGGAGACTCCCTAATGAGCCGCGTGAGCCCGTATCGGGTTTCGGATCTGGACGGTGACGGCGCTGGACATGCGAGCACCTGACTGCCGTGTTTTCCCGGAGACGAACACCTGTCATCCCGGGCCACACGTCCCTCTGTCCATTGTTTCCCACCAGGCCCAGAGGGAGGCAGGAAGGGAGGGCAGCGTGATGAACGAGCGGTACTGGCCGACTCCCAAGGCAGTGATATCTGATCCGCCTCCCACATCCCGACTCAGGCAGAAGGACAATGAGAGGGAAAGAAAACCCAAAATATGTCACATCCCAGAACCTCCGAGCAGACACCGAGTGTAAGAGATGAGAGCCGTGTTTCCTGTTACCCCCGCACCTCCTCCTCCTCCACCTCCTCCTCCTCCTCCCCCTCCTCCTATTTTGATTTAAGAGCTGAGCCACTTTAATAAAAAATATGGTGGGCTGAGAGAGAATAACAAAGCCAACCGAGAGATTCAGCCTTTAGCCGCATGAATGTTCACGGCCCGTAAAAACACACTGCAAAAACTTTACATGATCAGCGCCGACCCTCACGGTCCCAGGGTTCTTCAGGGGTTGGCCCGCATATATTATTTAGGTGTTGATATTTATCTCCATCTACCTTTATCAATGCATAAAACGAGAGTTACGATTGGACGGTTAAGATTCTAGACGTTTCTCTCACTGCAGAACTAATAAAGGAAAAGTGGATTCTTGTTTTACTTCTCGCTGTGGTTACGCAGAGAATGTCCTTCAGACTGGACCCGAGCAGCTGTGTCAGCAGAAATCCTGCCTGCAGAGGAGTCTTTGATCAACACACCGAGTCCCTACAAGCTGTTCTGCCGCTGACCCTGACCTCTGACCTCTGGGAGGGCAGGCCGACACACAGTGTTCCTACAAGCATCAGCGAGGTATCACATGACTTTTATTGCAGTTTTCTGATAACTGGGCTCAGACAGTTGGACTGAGGACGTTTTCACACCTCCTTTGTGAGGTCTGGACCAAAACTGCAGGTCCGAAAGGTTCTGGATCAAACAGCTGGACTTTGGCGGAACAAAAAGAGGAATGTATTAAACGTGCAGTTATCAGAAAGTTAACATTTCCATCGCTGGCTCCTGCAGTCCATGGGTCAAAGTTTCCTAGGAGCGGGATCCAGAACCCGCATGGTAGGGTCTGCCACCCTTGTGTGAGTGTTTGTGAGAGGGTGAATGCTGACTCCATCAGGTTCCAACAAATTTGGACTAAATTGGACAAACGGTTCAGAAATTATGAGCCGGACACCTTTGGAGATGAAACTCCCCCTAGTGTCATATATATGCAATTGATCTTTGCCAAAATCAACCCAGTTCTTCCTCAAACTAAGGTCTATGTGGTTGTTAAATTTGAAAATGATCCATGGAACCGTTGTTGCGTTAACACAAAGGATCGGCGGCGGCGATGGTTCAATGATAATCCTGACTTTTCCAGAATATAATCAAACGGATCAAAAGTTTAAAAAAATCCTAACCTTGGTTCTGACCTTCAGGTGAAGAAGGTCCTGGAAAGATTCGTTTTTTTTGTTGTATTTGTTTTAGTGAGAGAGTGAGACATATATTTAAAGTTACCTCAAAGTCAGCTGTGGGGTTTTACAGTAATGGGATTACTATTAGTTTACATTATGAAGGAACCCGGTTCCTGATTCAATGCTTTTTTTTTCTCTTTCTAGAAACACATTTTCTCGAGCCCATGATAGCCTGATCAAGATGGTGTTTGGATCCATCCCACCGTTCCGTTCCGTGGACTTTGGCCTCAGTGACGGCAGCAGAGGTAGTAACAGAGCCGAACCCGACATCTGTATGGACACATGGACAGCGGGAGGACAGAACGGGGAAGTGTGAAGTTTAGGGTTAAGTATGAAGCCCACATTTAGAAGACTTAAAGCAGCTAGTAGCGGTTAGCCGCTAACTCGAAGAAGACGAAAATCAACAGAAATGTCCTCAGATGTGGGAGACGGGTCGAGCTCTGGGACCTCATAACCTTCCAAACATACGACCGGATGGACCGACATGTAGCAGGAAAGGTAAATCAGTTTCCATCATGTTTGTTGACAAAGCGAAGCCACATGAGACACCAACGAAACAGACGTGTCAGTTTCTGCAGGGACAGGATAAAAGACAAAGTCCATGAAAAGCTGCAAACAGACATGAAGACAAACCAGGAGACACTAATGACCTACAGAAAAAAGGCTGAAAGTCTTTCTCCTGAGTTTACATTATGATGTGACGGGAAAACCCATCGGCATTGAGATTCTCAGGACGCCACACGTCCAAATTTCAGGAGGAAGTTCACGCAAAGGTGGAGGACGAGCTAATCATAAACCCGAGGTGTCTATAAACGCCTCCTGAAAATGTTACAAAGCCAGACATGGCGGAGATTGGTTCTCCGACATATCTGTGACCTCCAACAGTTACAAAACCATGCATATAAATACTGGAAATAATAGTAACCACTATTAATCCTTCGTCCAGCGACGCCAGTAAACGCAAATAACCCCGTGGTCAAATACGTGCAGGTTAAACAAGTTAAGGGAGAAGAAAGGTTTCATCTAGTGTATATATAAACTGTATATGTATATGTTGGAGCTCCTGTAACAAACAAATTTCATCGTTGGGATTAATAAATTTCTTCCTATTCTATTGTATTGTATTCTATTCTTTTCTATTCTATTGTATTGTATTCTATTCTTTTCTATTCTATTGTATTGTATTGCTTTCAATTCTATTCTATTCTGTTCTTTTCTATTCTGTTCTATTCTTTTTTGTTCTATTCTATTGTAATCTATTCTATTCTATTCTATTGTTTTCTATTGTTTTCTATTCAGTTAGATTCTTTTCAATTCTATTCTATTCTGTTCTATTCTTTTTTGTTCTATTCTATTGTATTATATTGTTTTCTATTGTTTTCTATTGTTTTCTGTTCTTTTATTTTCTATTGTATTGTATTGTAATCTATTATATTGTGATCTATTCTATTGTTTTCTGTTCTCTTCTTCTTTTTTCCCTCATATCCATCGTATCACATATTTATCTGTGACGGTCTGACACTGAAGTGACCTTCAGTAAATCTCTGAATCCTCTGAGGTTTTAAACATTGTGCAACAAAAAGGTCTCAACTTTAAAAGAGTGGGATTTGAACCTGTGACCTCCCGG
>VRLP01005441.1:20000-25000 GCA_009660295.1 Lophius piscatorius | reverse complement strand
AACAGGACTTTCTGTTTAGCCACGCCTCCTCCTAGGTCGCCCCTTTAACCTGTGGCGTCCCCCAGAGCTCCCTCCTTGGCCCCTTGCGTTTTAGCATCTACATTCTGTTAGTGGGTCGTATTATAATCAGGTTCAGTCACATTCTTAAATAAGAAATAGTGACTCAAAATGAGCTCAACCAAACAGCAGAGCAGGATTTGGGGGCTTTTTCGGGGATATACTCTTGCTGTGGGGGGATGACAGCGAAGGTCATTAAAGGATCTTGTGCCGAAAGAAAGAAAGGGGACTATCCGTGGCGTTTCAGTAATGGCCGACATCAGGGGCGTCTCACTTTGCAGCCAGGCCTTGATGGTGACTCCTCAATATGTGAGAGATGCTTCAGGGTCTGAGCTCCTTCCAGACAGGCTTTTACATAAACGGCATGGCGGAGGCCTCGCCAAATCTACCATCTGTTGGATGCTTCACTCTTTCTCTCTCGCTCTTCCTCCTTTCTCTCCTTTTTCTCCTCTATTACAAGTATGGACCAAAACGCCGTTTTTTCAGCCTCTTTGGCGAGCCTCTCTTTCAAACGAAAGCTCGCCGGTTGGAGCAGAGACCTCTGTTGACGTGAGTCGTCACTCTTTCTTCTCGTTTTTTCAGGCAGAGCATTTGTTAGCAGGGATCTTCAGGGATACTGCAGTCTTTAGTCAGAGGACCTGCTTTTCTTGCCATTAGTGGAATGATATAAAACATGACAAAACAGCGTCTCTGTGAAGCCGGGTGTTAGACGGGTCTATTCTCCCCGGGACTGATATGTAGGGCAAGAGAGGAACAGCAGGAGGAGATAAAAGGGGATGGGCTTCGGCTGGGAGCTAGGGGGCGCACCAGCACAGGCTCGGTGTAATGTGGGCTGTAAGACGCTCACAATTGAGGTCCCTACTGGCGTGATAATCCATTAGTGCAGTATTGCCAAAGCAAAACAAAGCAGAATGCAAAACAGAGGATGCATATTCCTATGCAAATTAGGAAATCACTAATATCTGGAGAAAAAGAGAGAGCGAGAGCGAGAGAGAGAGAGAGAGGGCACTGAATCAAGCATCTCTTCACTCTTTCAGCACATATGAATAGACACAGTGTGTTTTTTTCTGTAAGTGAGTGAGAGCAGACTCTCTGTCTCGCGTTCACACTTGCACATACTGAGAGAGGAGATATTGGGAGGTGCTGGTGTCTCTTTGGCTGTTGTGCCCGAGGCTGTAGCACATGGGATAAGGGGGTAAAACAAATGCTAATGTCTCTCAGCCAACTAGCACACATGTCTAGCAGGGGGAGAGAGAGAGAGAGAGAGAGAGAGAGCTAGATTGGCATCTGTCTGTTAGCGTTGAGATCTACAGCGGCGAACCTTTTCATGTGCTCATTGTCTCACTCGCACTACAAGCTCCTGAACGGAGGTGCCAGGAAATTAATTACTCTCTTTGGGAGAAATTCCTCTTTTCCTCCAACACTTTGAACTGTATGAATTACAGAACACGAGAAGCGTTGGGTGAAATATTGGCAGATATTCGCTCGCTTAAAGCTGAAACATTTAGCGGGCTTTGAGTGCAGAATGATGAGACACTTGGAGGAGCGTCCTCCTGCAGCTGCCATTGTTTCTCCTCTGCACAGCAATCAGGAAATATCAGTGAGTGACAGTAGAATCCTTTTTGGCTGGAGGAAGAGGAGGAGGAGGAGGAGGAGAATTATTATTTTTTTTAAGGGTTAGCATCTGCAAATGCCTTTGCATGCATGCATTCATGCACATGCTAATGTGTGCGTGTGCATGTGTGCGTGTGTGTGTGTATAAGCACATAGCCGCTCTAGCTGCCGTCTCCTCATCCATTCCCACCACCTGATCTCCCTCTGCATTGACAGCTGTAATGCTAACTCTTTTCATCTGGGCCACAGTTACAAAAAAAACGCCAACAACAGCGCGCGTGACGTGCGGCGCCGCTGAACACTGATGCGTGAGCGTGTCATTCTCTCAGCGCCGATAGTGACACAACTCACCCTATATTTTTAACTCGTCTCCACCAGGACTGTAATCTTGCTCATTGAACCTTCAAATTGTTGGATGTTACCTCAAAAGGAATTGGAGAAGAAAAACATTACCCCCCGCTTATCGCCACCTCTCCTGCCTCCGTCACCAAACGCCCCGCGCTTCTCTTTCACTCCGGCGGATTTTTATTTCACTGGATATTTTTTTCTTCCTGAATGGGTTCACCTGCTCATCTCGGAAACAACGTTCTCAGAGGGAAATATTCTATTTCCCCGCTCTGATGGGCGTGCAGACATTTGAGGGATTTCATTTGAGGCCATGTTTTAATTGTATCGGGGGGGGAGGAGGTCATGGGATCGATGCCCTTTGTTTTTCTGGGTGTGTGTTCGACAGCAGCGTTACTCAAAAAGATTTTCACAATGATATTTTTGTGGAAAGGAAGAACTGATTAGATTTAAAAAAAAATAGGCCTACGATGTTCTCCCTGACAGCAAGACCCCCAATCCCCTGCGTTGTACCAGCAGTCCCCCTGATTGAAATCTTCACATTAAATGCGACTCATTAATCATCTCAAACTGTCCATCATGACTCAACCTATCGGACAAACGGCTGAGAAATTAGGTTCTGAATACTTTTTGGAGATAAACGCCTCAGTAGTGGTGGAAATATAAAATCGACCTATCTCAAAATCAATCCAGTTCATCCTCTCACTGAGGTCTATGTGTGTAAAATGTTTTAAAATGATCAATGAAATAGTCTTTGAGTTATCATGTTAAAACAAAGGATCTCAGGATTCCATAATCTGCCTTTTTCAGCTATATAATATGGTTAAAAGAGGAAAGTCTTCATCGTACGGTTCATCCTGGACACCCGGATCCACGCCATGATCAGACACCTTCACCAGAAGTCTTCCTCAAATAAAAGCTTCCAGGCGTTTTTTAAGTTTGTTCACATCTTCATTCAGTCACAGTTTGTATTAAAACAAACTCTACTCTTTGGTCCAGTCCTGTAAATGCCGGCTTTGTGAACGGAAGCTGCTCTTACAGACAAACCTCCAGGAAGTAGTCCTATCCACCGTTTACACGCTGCTACTTTTCTTCTGATCTGTCGATGGATGTTGGTTCTACCCCTCTGCAACCAAACACAGTATCATTCCTCAAATGTTGGTATATATGGAGCGGTTTCATTCTAATGAGGCTTTTGAACCCATTCTCCTCTGAATATTGGGATCCGTGAAGTTCTTCAGTGAGACTCCATGAGAAACATCATGTCGTCAGAATGCGAATCCAACCGGAGCGAGAGAGTTCCCTCCATCGTAGGATTCCTAAATTCGCCGGGCGGAGGTATGCGTTTGAATTCTTTATGTTCCATTACATCTCTGTTTGATTCACGTCCCCCCTCTCATGCCTCGCCCCCCGGCCTCCTCCGCCTCCCTCTCTCTCCCTGTGTCTCTCCTTTGGTTTTGTTTTCCCTCTCTCTCCTTGCGTCTCTCGCCCTTTTCTCCGCTTACAGGATTACCGTGCCGAGGGTGAGAGTCTGAGTGCGCCGGACTATGAGGCAGAGATTAGCCTCCGAAGTTCCAGCCCAGCACAGTTCATAAAGGGGGAGGAGCTGGAGGCGGCGTGGGGGGCTAGAAGTAGAGAATAGGAGGGGTGGATGTGAGGGGGTGGGATTAGTCTGAGAGAGACTGAGCTGCAACATCCCTCCGACACCTATCCCACCAACTCGGGGAGGAATGGTACGGTCCTGCTGGCGTGTGATTCGGCGGCTCTGCCCTGTCAGGGCGTTGGTACCGTCCGGCCCAGGAGGAATGCTAACTCACGGAGCTACAGCCTGTCACCTCCTCCACTCATGAGCCAGAGGTATTCACACACATGCACTGCTTGTCACGGCTCCTCCACACCGGGCTGGTAATTAAACTCCCACTGATTTACTGAGTGACACCCATGTATCCAGATCCAGTTTTTTTTTTTTCCTCCTTTCTTTTATATGACAACCAAACCTCCTCAGGCAACAGTCGCCGTCTTTTCTCCCTCTTTGTATGCCTGTATTTTTTATTCTTACATGCTCTTTGTATGAGACTTGGAGGCCATCTTTCTCCTTCTTGCACTCTAGTTAAAAAAAAAAAGAAGGAACAGCCCCCCCAGCCTTCAGTCACAAGATTGAAGTGAACATCTCTGCGTTATAAATGAAGCCTATTATGAGGCCTGCCACGAACATCCACCCGCTTCTCCAACGTGCATCATGAAAAAACTATAATTAGACGTTTGATGTGAGAGGGAGCCTCCTAAGTGTCTGGGTGGACGCTCATGACGGCACCGTACGACCTTTCACCTTTGTAATTACACCAGAGGGAATGATTGACAGCCGACTGGACGCGTGTGCCAGCGTCATGAGGCCCCCGACAGCCGACGGGTGTCTCTGCCTCCTCGACCACCATCGTGAGGTCTTTGTCACCCAACCTCGAGCGAGCCTCATGTTTGTCGACAGGCGCCCTCATTTACTTCTCCAGTCGGGCAGAATTAGCAGGAGAGGAGGAAGACGAGGCAGACGAGGGACCGTCGGCGTATCTGACTCCTCTGCGGGGGGATCTGGGCCGATGCCTGAGTGGGCGCTTGGGTGGGAGAAGATCCTCAGATCCCCGGCAGCTGCCAGTCAACGACGCTCTCTGTAGTGCAATCAGTGTAAACGTGTCAAACTGAAGAAAGGGGGTCCGCATTTCTATTAGGTGGGAGCGCCAAGCATCAGGAAATACCAACCGAAAGTCAAAACATATCAATCATTCGGCGCGGCGCGGGCTTTTACTCCACGCCAGCCTTTCATCATGAAAACCACAACAAGAAGTCGTGAAATTCTTCATTGTTGGGATGTTGGCTGGCGATCAGGGAGGTGGAGGGGCGGGACTAAAGGTGTGTCACAGGGGGTGGGCAGGTGGCGGATTTGCGCTGACAGCTCAGCACACGGAGAGTTGCTGGTTCCCTCCTGACGG
>VRLP01005441.1:0-17500 GCA_009660295.1 Lophius piscatorius | reverse complement strand
GCTGAGGCTGCATATGTAAATGTTGAGAGATTGTCAAGTGTCTGAGTGTGCATACATCAGGGTAATCAAACCAGCGCTGATGGGAAGAGCTCGCTCCAGGAACAGATCCGCAGTACTGGCAGTCACACAGCCGTCACTGAACTGCTGCCAATAATGGGTTTGAGAGGGTTCTGGAGGAGGGGGTGGAGAGAATGTGTGTGTGTGTGTTTACTCGCACAAAAACATTCCCATCTGCAAGTTGCCGTCTACTTTGTGAGGCGTGTGTAAATGCATGTATGTTAATGTGACACCTCTGTGACAGAAGAGCTGGTTGAGGGTGTGAAGGTGAAGCCCGCTCTGCCCACAGCGGCGCTGGAGTTGCAGACGGGAGTTGCCGCCGAGTTACAATCTGATGTAGAAAAAACAAAAAAAAGCCCGTGGATACGCCAGCCCGGCTTCACCTCGCTCTGCAAAGCTGCTGTGTCCAATGCAATAATAAGCTTTAATGTCCTCTCCGGTTTCCCGCTCCAGCGCCGCGGTATCTCGGCGGCAGCAGTCGCCGCCTGAAGATGGAACAAGGAAGCAGAGAACGATTATCGATCAGTGAGTTCACGCCGATGGATATCATTCTATTAATTCCTCTAAAAATGATTGTGACGCCCAGTTTTGTCTGATAACTCCAAACATCTCAACAACTTCTTCTTACTGGAGACATTATTGTTGAAAGGTCGTCTCAACATCTGGAATCATCAGGACTTCCAGGTTTTACGTAGACAGAGTTCTTAGACCCTACAGATCTACAGATCTACTCTTTTATCTGCTTTTGCTTTGTAGCACTTTGAGATTTGATCCAAATGTAAAGTTCATTATAAATGAAATGTATTATTATTATTATTCTTATTACTCGCATACATTATATGAAGGCGATCATCGTTTGATTGGTTTGCAGAGGTGAACAGCTGAAAGCTAGTAATTCTATATAATATATATGTAATTCTATATTTGTCGATTACTAGTCATATGATTACAAGAGGATGTCCCCAAAGAAAGTCCCCGATCCCCTGATTTGTACCAGAAGTCCCCCTGATTTAACTACTTGAAATTAAATGTGAATTTACGTCCCGAAAAAAATGTGTTTTTCATAAAAGCCCTCCCCCTAGAGGGGAAGAAATGTAAGTTCAGACCAACATGATGCAACCAGTGACTTTCTTTTCTTCAGCTCACTCATGTTTACGTCACCTGTTTACTCCCATCCACAGCATCGGGCATGAATTACACCATTTATCTCCATTTCCCACAAAATAGCCACTTTGTATTTTGTTTTTTTGACGTCGCAGACGTGTTGGAAAACTAAACGCGACCATAATTCAGGTTATCCGGACGTTCAGGCGACTAGATTCAACAATAAGTCTGTCAGGGGGTCGACAGATGTATAAATAAGAATGTTTAAGTGTATATGTGCTATCTTCCATTCTGTTTTTCCCAAACCCTTTTGTTTAGAGAGAAATACTAAGTTTTGACCCGGTCCACATAATAAAAATAAAATGATTTAAAAAAAAAAACGTCAGATCGACGTCCAGATTCGCCTTCACGTTAGTGGCGGGCTGAACGGCGCATCAGGACGCCGTCGGCTCTGAAGCACAGTGACGTGTTCTGGTCGGGGAAAATCCCTCTTAGTTTATCGAAAAACTCCGGCCGCAAATGAGACGACAATTTTAGCTGCGCCTGTTTCGCCCCCCTTCTCATTATGGCTGTAAATATTTAGGAGGGACAAACCTCTAAATTAGAACTACAGCGGTGGTCTAAGTGCTGCAGACATTTGACATCCATCAAATGTTAACTCCCACGCCTCTACGGCTCCAGAATGCTTCTACTGCCTCCTAGATACTTCATCCTAATCCGCTGTATGATTACCCATGATGCCCTGCTCTACTCCCATACAGCGAGCGCCGCACTGCCTTACAGTACTTTCCTACTCAGTGGTATCCTTTATCTCCTCCCAGTCTGTCATGCCCTGCTCTTTATTGTATCCCACAGTTTATTCCCTCGCCTGGCGAGAGCAGCGGCTCGTCTGATCAACTAAACAGATCCCCCAGCAGGCCTCACACTTCCCTGCGGAGAACCCGGGATCGGGAGGAATGTTAACATTGCATTATGGCTCGCCTCGCCGTACAACAACGTCCTCGATGAACGACACGGCTTTATCCGTCTCTCCTGGGATCTCGGCTGTGGCTCTTTCCCTCTCTCCACCCTCTCTCCACCCTCTCTCTCTCTCTCTCTCTCTGTGTGTGTGGAGGATGTTCTCTCCCCCCCCCCCCGATCTCTGCACACATGTGCGATAGACAGAATATTTGGATTACCGTATGAGCTGACATGGTGACACGGTGTTAATCGTCAGATTCCTGTTTGTTTCCCGCCCAGAAACTGTCACCCTCTAATAACCAGCCCCCCGAAACCCGACACAATTGGCGGTGGAATGGCAGCAGGAGCACAATAGGAACAAAAACCCAGCAATCTTGTCAACATATACAAATGAAAGGAATGGAAGGAAGCTACTAGCATCCCCTTTTCTCTTGTTGTCATAGGACACACATGCATACTCTTCACGTCTTCTTCCTGAGCGCTGTCAGCAGAGGCCTGCAATTAATTTGTTTAATTTGTCCCCTCCCCCATACACACACACACACACACACGCACACACACGCACGCACGCACACACACACACGCACACATCCATCCCAACAGCCCTTTCAGCCTCCTTGAGGTTGGCAACGCCACTTCCTGCTTGAACCTCTCCACCAGCAGCATCTTTGTTTCACCACATTGACGGCGAGCCAACAGAACACACAAACAAACACGACGACCCACTCCAGCCTCGAGACCCGTATCTGTTTTAATGCTATCTATATGGTTTTAGGACGTTTTAAAGGATTACAGAACCAGGTTATAGCATTTTAAGAAAAGTGTGTATTATCAATTACAGTTTGATGGATCCATCAGAACCAGTCTTGCAGATTCTGATAGACAAATGGCAAAAAATGGCAATAAGGAAAGTGCATAAAAGCACGCAGACTGACACGATGCTGCGTCACTAATAAACGTCACATATGTTTCTAATAACTGTCATTACTAGATAATTAACTCTCACATTTACTCACAGCACCACCAACAAAACAACAGTACCATCAAATGTAAGCAGCACAATCAGGATCCAACAGGGTTTCCTCCCAGACTCCAGCTGCTGGGCATCAACATACCCGCCCAGAGGCACACTGGCAGCACCAGACCTCTGAATCTGGACCTCATTCACACCAGAACAGCATCAACCATCTAAAGTCAGCAATAATCAACAGCTGTTTAAGATCCATCAGAATCCATCAGACTCACCAACGCTGTCCATCATCTGAAGACAAAGTCCCTCCTCCTTTCTTTCTCTAGAAACAGATCTATGACACGGTCTTAAAGGACGCCACTGCCTCTCAGGTCCATCAGAAGATCCTCCTCCACTGACATGGAGGTCAGTGCTGACAGCCCAGTCGGACCGGTCCTGTTTCTAGCAGAAGGTTTCATTTGTTTTAAGTCAGAGGCAGAAGATATTGTCTTCATCACCCCTGATACTGAAGTAGAGTTAGGTAAGATAGAACCCCCTGGTGTGTCAGAAGAACATGCCCCACATGAAACATCTGAAACATCTGATTGGTTAAATAATAAGATGTGAAACAAAAATCATCCCATTTGTTTTAGCAGAGGAAGGATTCACTGAAAAACCTGAAGGCCTCAGTGGTAACTCCCCGACTGTTCTACCTAACCCAACAGAACCAACAGAACAGTTTCCCAGACATAACTTCACATTTAATTTTAGGAGTTCAACCAGGGGGGATTATTGATTTATTGTTTATTTATGTAGCTTTATTTAAGAAAAAAAAAAAATCACTTTTACAAGATATACAATCACACATTTAAAAATACGACAAGATATATAAAAAGTATAGAAACAAAAACTATTCATACATGGTGGGCGGTACACGCCTCCATCAGCACATTATTGCTTGTATAATGCAGGGGATTGGGGGCTTTCAGGGACATACGCTGTGTTGGCCTAGTTCTTAACTGTCCTCAGGTAGAAATCCGAGTGAACCATGTGATACCCTGTTGGGTAAGTCTCCGGTTAAAGCTTCTTTTTCTCGTTCTTCCTCTGAAATGTAGTTGGATGACGATGATTGTTGCCGTAGCGACTAAGACGCCCTTTGCTCTCCTGAGTTCTCGCTGACATTTCCTCTCTGAGCTCCACGAAACAGTTCTGGAGGAACCCGTTGCTCTTGGTAAACCAGGATACGGCCGTGATGCCGGTCTTTGTGTGTGTGTGTGTGTGTGTGTGTGTGTGCGTGTGCGTGCGTGCTTGTGTTGCTGCGGCGCTCCTGAGCCGCCATCGGGTAAATATCTGTACAGCAGCAGCTGCAAAAGAGGGGCCTCCCAAACCCGGCTGACGCGAAGTGACAGCTCTGTATATCTCTCACTGGCACTGACAGCTGACAGATGGATAGCACTCATACACCGCAGGAAAAATAGACCCAGAGAGAAAGCGGGGGAGGACGAGGAAGGGAGGCATGGAGAGAGGGGAAGAAAGAGACAGAGCCCCTAGGATGATTCGCCAGCATTGCTCTCTGTTCAGAGGGCCGGCGTTTGATTGAGTGCTACACGGAATAATAAACCCTCCACTACCCGGTGTAGCGCCAAGCTTTTCTCTACCCCCGTTATCTCTCCCTCTCCCCTCCCTTTCCCTCTAACCCCTCTCCGCCCTTAATTCTCTCTCTCTCTCTCTTTCTCCAACCCCTTTTACTGTCGCCCCTCTTTTGGAGCCGTGCTCTCGCCTCCTTCATGCCGCGCCTCCTATTCCCCAGGCCCGACTCCAACGCCCCACGGTCTATCTTTATATGTTTTCTCTCTCACTCTCCTCTCTCTGTTCTCCCTTTCACTCCTCCGCTATCAGCCTCTATCTGCCATCCTGGTGTATTTGTCTCTCTCTATCTGAGGTGAGGGAGACGAGGGTAAGAGGTCCCTGTCAAACAAACCAACAGTACTCACTCACAGCTATTCCCCGGAGTATCTGACTATGTATCTGGATCTGTACAAGCCCCTATGTTACCACAACAACTACACACACACACACACACACACACACACAGGCTTTCACCACAGCAGGGGAGCATGTGATTTACGATGCTAGCACTAGCATCAAAGGCAAAGAAACACTCATGATGTAGCTCATGAAAAGACGCAGACACTGTAATCTCATAAAAGTATTATATATTCCAAACACGGCTTGTCAACAGTTATGTAAGCGGGCGTGGGATTCATCTGGAGAACCAAAGCAGACAATTCATTTGAAGGTGAATTGATCACATCACTAAGTTTGACGGGCGTCGGTGAGAAAAACGAGGCGTGAAGAATGTCTTTATTGTCTTTACCCATGTTGTTTGAATCAAATGATTTACAACAATCTGGCTTCTAACTAAAGTGACATTATCAAATAAACATTAAATTCTTAACAGGAAACTAATATTTTTATTTAAAACATGTGAGTCACAATTAGTGGCAACCTGGGTTGAATATTTAGCTCCGCCCCCTTATACCACATTAACAGCCTGAGTCTCCTTCTGTAGTCTGTGAGGAGGTCTGAGGACACATGGAGAAGATCTGAGACCATTCCTCCACACAGAACCTCTCCACCTCCTTCAGGTTCTGTGTCACCTCATATTTATACCCCAGTCAAACAGGAAGTACCTGTTCAACACTTCAGAGTTCCTGCTCACACAGGTGAAGATACAAATATAAAACGGGACTGGAAATATTCTTCAGTGACCTTTAACCTCAGGATTTAATAGAGGTGTCAATAATTGTTGCGTACATATTTTAGAGAGAAATATTTCTGTTATGTAAAGAATATAATGTTTAAAAAAAGATTAAATAAAAGGTTAGATTTTGGCGAATGATGTGAATGAAATATTATGATTATGAACAAAAAAGACATATTTTGCTTTGTTTTCTAAAGGGTGGCGATAATTCTGGAGGGTTCTGTATGAATTAAATTGAATCTGTTGTTGTGAGAAAACACAGAATCAAGCAGATCTAAATGTCATGGATACAGTTGGGTACAGTAACTCATCAGTAATCCAGATTTGTACTGGTGTCAACGTTAACTTTAAGAGTATCACGTATGAAGTGATGCACTCTTGTTGTACTTCTTTAAAAACCAGAGAGGGAGGGGTTAAAGGTTGGATCACATCATAAACTGTCACTTTGATGAATCGATAGGAACAATATTAAGATGATTTCCTGTTTTCCTGCATATCGAGTGGAGAAAAGAGAGATCCTAATTATCCAACACAGATGGATCGTTTACAATACAAGATATCAGGTAATAATAACACCTGAACAAAACACAAGTCAACAAACAGATTATCCAAAAGGTCCAGAGAACAAAAGACAAAAGAAAGCCCTTCATCTCCAGCTGATGAAGTTCTTGAAAAGAGAAATCGTGGGAATCCATTTGATCCCAGAGCTTCAGTGTTTACATCTCTGCCCTCGTGTTTACATGACGGACGAAAACAAAGGTTTACGTCAGGAAGAAGTGACACAACCGTCTTCATCCTCTGTAGACTCTACACACATGTGTAGTCAGGGGAGGTATTATCAGATACACACACGGTGTGTAGTCAGTGTATGAATTATCAGATACACACATGTGTAGTCAGTGGAGGTATTATCAGATACACACGTGTGTAGTCAGTGGATGGATTATCAGATACACACACGGTGTGTAGTCAGTGTATGAATTATCAGATACACACATGTGTAGTCAGTGGTTGTATTATCAGATACACACACGGTGTGTAGTCAGTGTATGAATTATCAGATACACACATGTGTAGTCAGGGGAGGTATTATCAGATACACACATGTGTAGTCAGTGGAGGTATTATCAGATACACACAGTGTGTAGTCAGTGGAGGTATTATCAGATACACACATGGTGTGTAGTCAGTGTATGAATTATCAGATACACACACGTGTAGTCAGTGGAGGTATTATCAGATACACACACGGTGTGTAGTCAGTGTATGAATTATCAGATACACACATGTGTAGTCAGGGGAGGTATTATCAGATACACACACGGTGTGTAGTCAGTGTATGAATTATCAGATACACACATGTGTAGTCAGTGGAGGTATTATCAGATACACACACGGTGTGTAGTCAGTGGATGTATTATCAGATACACACGTGTGTAGTCAGTGGATGGATTATCAGATACACACATGGTGTGTAGTCAGTGTATGAATTATCAGATACACACATGTTGTGTAGTCAGTGGAGGTATTATCAGATAGACACGTGTGTAGTCAGTGTATGTATTATCAGATACACACACGATGTGTAGTCAGTGGATGTATTATCAGATACACAGCTGTGTAGTCAGTGGAGGTATTATCAGATACACACATGTGTAGTCAGTGGAGGTATTATCAGATACACACATGTGTAGTCAGTGTATGTATTATCAGATACACACATGTGTAGTCAGGGGAGGTATTATCAGATACTAACATGTGTAATCAGTGGATGGATTATCAGATACACACATGGTGTGTAGTCAGTGTATGAATTATCAGATACACACATGTTGTGTAGTCAGTGGAGGTATTATCAGATACACACACGTGTAGTCAGTGGAGGTATTATGAGATACACACATGTGTAGTCAGTGGATGGATTATCAGATGCACACATGTGTAGTCAGTGGATGGATTATCAGATACACACATGGTGTGTAGTCAGTGGAGGTATTATCAGATACACACACGTGTAGTCAGTGGAGGTATTATCAGATACACACAAGTGTAGTCAGTGGATGTATTATCAGATACACACATGTGTAGTCAGTGGATGTATTATCAGATACACACAAGTGTAGTCAGTGGATGTATTATCAGATACACACATGTGTAGTCAGTGGATGTATTATCAGATACACACATGGTTTGCAGTCAGGGGAGGCATTATCAGATACACACGTGTGTAGTCAGTGGAGGTATTATCAGATACACACAAGTGTAGTCAGTGGATGTATTATCAGATACACACATGGTTTGTAGTCAGTGGATGTATTATCAGATACACACCTGTGTAGTCAGTGGATGTATTATCAGATACACACCTGTGTAGTCAGTGGAGGTATTATCAGATACACACATATTGTGTAGTCAGTGGAGGTATTATCAGATACACACATATTGTGTAGTGAGGGAGATGAATGGTTGGTTGTAGAATTCTGGGTTTCAGACACATTCATTTTACAAAAAACACAAAACTATACTACAACTATGCATACAGGAAAATGCATAGTTTCCTGTATGACATAGACAGGAAAATAAACCTACATTAGAATAAAGGAATAAATATAAAGAAAAGGGGAAGAGTCTGATCTCAAATGTCATTTATAAAATATGTATTAAAATAGTCCTGTTATGTATTTGTTGTTGTTTTTTGTTGACGTCCACATCATGGAGGAGACATGATGAAATGGCCTCATGTGTTTTACTTCCCAGAGTCGCAATGTCACAGTTCACCCTCTCTCTCACTCCCTCCACACACACACACACACACACACACACACACACACACACACACACACACACACACACACACACACACACGTGTATGTTTGGTTCCGCTCTATTTTCCATCTCCTCCATGAGGGTTAATCTGTGGATGTGTTCCAGTGCCCTCCTTCTCTCTTTCTCCCTCTCCTCTCACCCCTCATTCTTCTCTCCCCCCTCTCCCCCTCTCATCCCACGGGGGTCCACACAGCCTGTTTCTCTGCATCCAAACGTCGGGCTGAGATGCTGCCCGGCTGGACGACTGGCAGTGAATTGAAAGATGTTTACCAAACAGCCCCCATGTTCCCACCGCCTGGCATTCAGCAGTCGAGTCTCTGCTCGCCTGTTAGAGCAACAGTATGAAGGGAAGCCACTCCGAGCTTCCAGGCCTCATGGTTGCAGTTTTTTGGTGAGTAATTTCAGTAAGACTCAGTCTTCTCCAAACATTTATTTATCTTGGGAAACAGCAGATCATCATTTTTCCCTTCCTGCGTGGCGCTGGAGTGACAGAAGCTGGTTAATGAGGGAGAGGCTGGTTGTACCTTCGCTCTCAACACTTACGTTCTTCTCGCTTCTTGACTGAGTTTGCAGATCAAGTGAGCTGTAATAATAATGACTCGCTGAAATGTAGACACGCTCCTTCGCCAGACAGACACGCACGTGCGATCACAAGGTAAACCGGGCCGAGCCAGGACCGACCCACTCCTCATGAATCAGGAGGATAAAATCCTGATCATAAGTCAGTCAGACTGGTGTCAGAGTCAGCAGGCGGAGACATGCCCTCAGAGAGACGGGGACGCCGGTGACACCCGTCACCTTCACATGTCACCCACCTGAGACACATGACACACACTCACACACACTCACACACACTCACACACAGACCTCTCTGTCCATTTGCTCTCCTGTCCTTCAAACATCCCACCAAGGACATCAGCCCGAACACACTATCACACACACAAACACACACACATGATACACACTCAGACACAAACTCATACACCCATACAGACATGACACACACTCACACACACAAACACACAGGACACACACTCAAACACACAAACACACACACATGATACACACTCACACACAAACTCATACACCCACACACACAGATATGACACACACTCACACACACAAACACACACACATTATACACACTCACACACAACGCATACACCCACACACACTCACACACACAGATATGACACACACTCACACACACAAACACACAGACATGATACACACTCACACACACACTCATACACACACACCCACACACTCAAACACACATACACAGACATGATAAACACTCACACACACACGCAAACACACAGATATGACACACACTCACACACACACTCATACACACACACCCACACACTCAAACACACATACACAATAACCACAGCTAATCATAAAGTCGTATTTTATAAGTTGTTTTTTGCGTATTAAAGCCTGTGACGATTTAATAAACAGAATTATGTAACTCCATAAAAACAAGTCCAATAGAGTCAAATAGATTTAAAAAAAATGTTCTTTACCAAAAGGTGGAACTAATCTAATAAAGATTTACTATTACTCATTAAATACAAAATTTCACCATGAAATCATTTTATAATTCTGATTTTGACTCAAACTACTTAAATTTAGAGTATCTAAGATATTAGATTAATAAAAGCCCCACAGAAGTAAAATAATGCAAAGAATGTTTTTTCATGTTGATCTAATATGAAGAAATCCAAAACATTTAGGTCGGAACTAATTCCTTATTTTTTATTTGCAGTTCAGTTCATAGTTAGATCTGAGCACAAAAACATGGCCGCCTTCAACGCTGAGACAGAAATCGCCTCAGCCGTGAACCCGGCCCGACCTTTATTAATGGACCGCCATCGATTCCTCCCAATGGGACGTTTACCTAATTAAAACTCAGAACCCCACATTGGTTTGTCTAAATAATTATGTGAATTAAAAGTGGACCGCGTTGTGTACAGACGGAGACGATGTGGGACTCATTCCTCAGTGCGGTTCTGCCAGGCATTGTGGAAGACCCGGAATAGAATCCCACTCTGAGCGGTGGGAGTTTGACAGACCGGGTCCTTGGGCCGCTTGTCACGCACATTCGATATTTTGATAGCTTCCCGTCTCTTCCCATTAGCCCCTGGGGTCCCGAAAGCATTTTAGATGTTTATCGGCAAAGCACTGGGGGTTAATTTTGTGTCTCATCAGGAGCGCCGGCACGGAGCGGTATCGCGGCGAACATCAGCCGTCGTGCCCGAACCGAGCAATCAGCCGGCTTATCGAGGAGAGTTGTGTTGCACTGACTGACACATGACAATGACCCTGGTGACTCTCTGAGGGCTGATAGCATCTGGGTTCTCTCTCTTCTCTACCTCTCCCTCCCTCCCCTCCTTCTTCCCAGCAGCCCCCCAAACCCCCCCACACCCCCCCGTCCTTCTATCTGACTGCAGGCGCTGGAGAACATGGGACTTTGTCTCTGGGGGAAGTGGAAAGAGAAGAAGAGAGAGTGTATGGTGTCTTTGTAGGAGTGAATTACACACATGCACAGATAACACACACACACACAAAACAAAAGCCCTGTAAGCACACACACACACACACACACACACACACACACTTACTGTATGTGTGTGTGTGTGTGTGTGCGTGATAATATGCATGGCTATCTCTGGCCATCATGTTTTATCAGCGACAAAAAGGTATTGGTTTCACTGTTTGGTGCGGAACAGCATGGAGCCACGGGCAATGGCTGCTTGATAATCTGTTAACACACTGCAAACACACACACACACACACACACACAAACACATACATGCACACGCACACATACACACAAGCCTATGTCCTGTACCCGCACACTATCATAAATACAGACCAATCTGCATAAGCATTCTGCGCACGAACACACACACACACACACACACACACACACACACACACACACACACACTTGTGGAAGATGTATCATGTCTGTCCTTCATGGCGTCTCCGTCCTCCTCGTCCTCCATGAGACATCGGAGCGTCTCGTTCTTCACGCTCTCTTTTAAACCCTTCTTTGCTTTGGGCTGCTTACATTGATGAAGTGACGTTTTCACAAACACAGACATCGTTTAACTCCAAATAGATTGTATTTTTGTGATTTATGGGATACACACGGGGTTGGAAGTGATTTTGAGTTGTTTCTATGAAAATCATACAGAAGAGAAGATCGCGGTGGTTCTGCTCGGTTCTGCACTTTCTCACTCGTGTTCTGCTGATTAGATAATAAAGTATATTATTTATTATCATTTTGTCATACGCAGGTAAACACAGTATGACGCTGTGAAATGATTTCTCTGCTTTTTGATCCATTCCTGAGCAGCACCTGTGAAGAACCATGAGAGCAAATTGGGTCTCAGGGCCTGATTATCTGAGGTTCTTCACCATGATGAAGACCAGAGAACACAGCAATGAGGAGCAAAGAAAAGTTGTAGAGCTGCACAAATCTGACAATGGAGACAAGAACATCTCTCAGCAGTTCAAAATGTCAGTTTGAACAGTTAGATTTATAATGAAGAAGTTTAAAGACTGGAGATGTTAGACATCAACCTGGAAGAGGACGTGTCTGTAAACTGACCCCACACTCTGTGAGGAGGATGGTTGGACTGGATAAAGTCTCTCCAAGGATCACAGCTAGAGAGGTCAGAGGTCAGCTGAATCTTGGGGTCAGAAAGTCTCCCTAACCACCATCAGATGGCGCCGACACCAACACCAGCTGTTTTTGGAGGGTAGCAAGAAAAAAGCCTCTGCTGTCGTCCACACACAAGCTAACGCTGCTACAGTTTGACAAACACCACTGGAACAAGGTCAGAGGTCAGATGAGACCAAAGTAAAGCTTCTAGGCTACAAACATCTAAGATGGGTGTGGCATGGCATGGAAAAAAGCCAGAGAGAAAAGCCCCTTATATTATTATAGTCTGGTGGTGGAACGCTGATGCTGAGGGGCTGTTTTTCTTCCAAAGGTTCTGGACATCTTGTTAAAGACATGGTTCCATGGACTCCATCAAACACCAGCAGATACTGGATGAAGACCTAAAAGCATGTCAGGAACCTTAAAGTGGGTCGTGGTTGGACCTTCCAGCAGGACAATGATCTGAAGCTCACCTCAACATCAACCCAAGAATGGTTCAGAGGTCACAGAATAAAGGTTCTGCCATGGCCATCCCAGTCACCTGACCCAAACCCACCAGAACATCTGTGGGATGTGCTGCAGAGGAGAGTCCACCAGTGTGGACCTCAGAACCTGAAGGAGGTGGAGAGGTTCTGTATGGAGGAATGGTCTCAGATCTTCTCCATGTGTCCTCAGACCTAATCACAGACTACAGAAGGAGACTCAGGCTGTTACTGTGGCTAAAGGGGGCGGAGCTAAACATGTTTTTGTAAACTATATATTATACCGTGTTAAAAAAATGTTTTGTTTCAATATTGTTACTCGAATAATTTGTTTTGCTTATAATCGTCAAGATCGTTAGTTCCTAACCTCTGAACCCCCAACGGGTCCAAAGATAAGGAACCACACAATGATTATATGAATACAGACTTTTATGCATTTTTCTGACTTTCTTGTTTTCTCATTTCAGAAAAAAAAACCACTCCAATAAAAAGGAAAATCCTTCTGTGGTTGAATATTTCACCAAATATATCCACATTAAAATAAGTTCATTCATCTAGTGGTTTCGTATTAACTAATTCTGAAGCCTTGTCTGGATCACAGTTAACTTTACGGTTGAAGTAGAAACACAAACACGCCACAGAAACAGTCACTGAATGTGCTGCACTGCAACTAAACGTTGTATTTGTGCTTGTTTGCACAGGCGGAGGCAGCAAAAAGGCAAACGTGTGTGTGTGTGTGTGTGTGTTGGTGTGTGTGTGTGTGTGTGTTTGTGTGTGAGTGTGTGTAATTCTTTGGGCGCCAGCCATGTCAATCAGCCCCCTGCAGCGCCGCTGCCCTTCACACTCGTGTTTATCTGCTGCTGCTGAGGACTGCAAAGACTGATAAGAGTACATCACTCTCTGTCTCACTCTCTCTCCCCCGTCTCACTGGCACACACATTACACAACGACCCCCTCAGAGTGTCAGCTGACCCCTTTTGTTGTTCGGATCGTCACTGACGTCTGTCAGTCATACTAGAAGCAGCGTCATATTGTTTGATTCAGGCGCTCATCATGTTTTTTTAAGTGGAGGTCCAAAGAGGAATGTAGGAGTAGAAAGTTAGTAGATGATATGTTCATACGTACAAAAGCCACAACAGAAATACAAAAGCCACAACAGAAATACAAAAGCCACAACAGAAATACAAAAGCCACAACATATTCACAAAGACCACAACACAAATACAAAAGCCAAAACTTAAACACTAAAGCCAATGCAAGGATACAAAAGCCACAGTAAGAATACAAAAGCCGCAAGAATAAAAAAAACAGCAAGAAAATAAAAGCCACAGCAAGAAAATAAAAGCCACAGCAACAATACAAGAGCAAAATTAAGAATACAAACCCACCGCAAAAATACAAACGCCACAAGAGTACAAAAGCCAAAAGAATACAAAAGCCACAAGAATACAAAAGCCACAGCAAGAACACAAAAGCCACAAGAATACAAAAGCCACAAGAACACAAAAGCCAAAAGAATACAAACGCCACAAGAGTACAAAAGCAACAGCAAGAACACAAAAGCCACAAGAATACAAAAGCCACAAGAACACAAAAGCCAAAAGAATACAAAAGCCAAAAGAATACAAAAGCCACAAGAATACAAAAGCCACAGCAAGAAAATAAAAGCCACAGCAAGAATACAAAAGCCACAAGAATACAAAAGCCGCAAAAATACAAAAGCCACCGCAAGTATACAAAAGCCACAACTAGAATACAAGAGCCAAAGCATGAAAACAAAAGCTACAACACCAATACAAAAACCAAAACACAAATACAAAAGCCACTACCTAAATATAAAAGCCACGACAGAAATGACAACGAAAGTGTCCGACAGGCTGCGATGTCAAGACAATGGTGTCAACAGAAATCAGGACTGGATGTACCTGCGGGAGTATTTGGCTTCGTTTTTGGAATGTTTGAGATGTGGAACTTTGTTCACCAGATAACCATAAATATGATTAATATCAAAATGTAACCATCACAAATCATCAACGATGTTTGTTGTAATTTCATATTTATCTACGTTTCCATCCGACGTTAGCCTATTACGACGCTAACTATGTAGTGACGTAGAGAGTGAGGAGGACGCGTCAGCAAACTGTCCAATGGTCAAGGAGAGATTGTGGCCTTGGTTTTCATTTTATTTATTCTTGTGTTTGAGCTATTTCTGAAAAAAGCAGCTAAATTATAATTTAGCTCATTATCCGTTTTCTCTCTCAAAGTGTTGGCGCCGGTAATGTTGATTAGCACAAATACTCTAGATATTATTTTTTCTTTCCCCCATATCCATCTGAATTGTTCTCCTTTCAAATATAAAGGCAGGCAAGGCTTCACATTTCCCAGGAGGGTGGCCATTGTTACCGCCGTCGCTGGACAATATTGGCGGCCATTGTGTCACCCATGTACACCTGTCACTCAGGGATGAAGAGGCCACTCTGAATACGTCGACATGCTGTATAGAGGTGAACATGAGAGCGCTGGGAGTCCATGTTTGCTTGTTGAGTGAGTGTGCATGCCTATGTGTGTGTGTGGCGTCTGCACGTATCTGTGTGTGTGAGGGTTTGTGTGTATGCATGTGTGTGTGTGGCGTCTGCACGTATCTGTGTGTGTGAGGGTTTGTGTGTATGCATGTGTGTGTGTGGCGTCTGCACGTATCTGTGTGTGCGAGGGTCTGTGTGTATGCATGTGTGTGTGTGGCGTCTGCACGTATCTGTGTGTGCGAGGGTCTGTGTGTATGCATGTGTGTGTGTGTGTGTGCACATGTCTGTGTGTTTCTGTGTGTCTGTGTGGCTTATCCACATGTCTATGTGTCTTTATGTGTGCACATGTCTGTCAGTGTGTGTGTGGACATGTATGTGTGAGTATGCGGGCACATGTGTGTTTGTATATGTGTGTGTGTGTGTGTGTGTGTGTGTGTGTGCACACGTCTGTGTGTGTCCTCACTCAGTCAGCCAGCTGAGTCTGCAGTCAGTTTACATTTGACTGCGGGGCAAAAGCTCGAGCAAGAAATGAATTCTGACTCACTGAGCGCCTCACATAAATTCCTTTTCTCATATTCCGACACAAAAGACAACATATCTGCATCGCATTAGCCCTGGGACTCCTTCCTCATTCTGATTATGATTTAGGGATGTTGAGATCTCCCTGTGAACATCAGAGTGGAGCCTGGGAGAAACAGTCAGACGGAGATAAAGAGAAGAGACTGACT
The DNA here is from genome assembly GCA_009660295.1 of Lophius piscatorius. NCBI lineage: Eukaryota > Metazoa > Chordata > Actinopteri > Lophiiformes > Lophiidae > Lophius > Lophius piscatorius. The sequence continues at coordinate 1,432 of VRLP01005441.1, read as the reverse complement.
GAGGGATGGTTTGGGGGGCGGGGTTGGGGGGCATTGGCAGGGGGGTGGAATAAAAGGAGAAAATGATATTTAAGTTTCATGCAAAGCCAGAAATGATATTTTTCTGAAAACCTGCAGATATTAACTTCCTCTTGCACACAGACGTCCTGGGAGGAAACTAAATACATCTCGCCGCTGAAAGACTCTAATAGGCCTAAAACAAATAAGAGCCAAATGTAAGCAGAGTGTGTTTATTACAATCAGTGAAAACGTCATTACTTAAGACAAAATGACTTCAAATGAGTGTTTTAGTGCCTTTATTAAGCTGATTTATTCCTTAATCTCAGACTTGTCTATGGGTTTGTCTTATGGAGAGAAAGTTCTCGGACTGAAATGACTTTTCTGTAACAAACGCTTTTGTGTAAAGAAACATAATTAAACTTGTTGTGCAGCATTAACATGAGTTTAATGTAATGTTTGTGATGATTCATGGGAAGAATCACACATTCTGTCAAAGACTGGCTTGTAGGGGATGGGACTGTGATTGTACTGAGAGCAGGGAGCAGGTGGAGGAGAACCTGGTGAGGTGGAGGTTTGCGGTGGAGAGAACAGGAATGAAAGTAGTTTAAGGACTTGGGCTCAACTGTTCAGAGCAACGGGGAGTGTGAAGAAGAGGTGAAGAGGTGAGTGCAGGCAGGGTGGAGTGGGTGGATTAGAGTGTGAGGAGTTATCTGTGACGGAGGAGGAGCAGCAGGAGTGAAGGGAAAGGTTTCCAAGATGGAGGTGAGAGCAGCTCTGCTGGATGGTTTAGAGACGGTGGTTCTGACCCGAAGACAGGAGGCAGAGATGAAGATGTTCAGATGTTCTCTGGGAGTGAGGAGGAAGGACAGGATTAGAAAGGAGACATCAGAGGGACAGTCCAGGTGAGACGTCCTGGAGACAAAGTCAGAGAGGACACACTGAGATGGTTCTGACCCGTGAAGAGGAGGGATAGTGGATCTGCTGGTAGAAGGATGATGGAGATGGAGCTGCAGGCAGGAGAAGAAGGGGAGGAGCAAAGAGGAGGTTTCTGGATGTGGTGAGAGAGGACATACAGTTGGTTGGTGTGAGAGAGGAAGATGCAGAGGACAGCCCAAAGACGAAGAGGATATTACATGACTCCTTTGAGTCCTCTGAGGCGAGGACGTTGGTTCCTTCTCTCTCCTGTCCCTCAGGTGAACGTCGTGACTCGCAGGATAATGTCGCCTTATGACTGAGATGACAGGCCTCAATTATCTTTTGGTCGCCGTGATGCCAACGACACAAGATGAGGCGTTTGTGATGAAGAGACAGGGCGCTGGAAAAAGAAGAAGAAGAAGAAGAAGAAGAAGAAGACTTTGACTTTTAACAAACCTTTATTTATGGTACATTAGTTAATATTCTTACATGCCCATTCCGACATGAACAATAATGA
>VRLP01005440.1:0-36950 GCA_009660295.1 Lophius piscatorius | reverse complement strand
TGTGTTGATGCTAACAGAACCATTTCATGTTGATGCTAACACAACTCTTTTATGTGTGTTGATGCTAACAGAACCATTTCATGTTGATGCTAACACAACTCTTTTATTTGTGTTGATGCTAACAGAACCATTTCATGTTGATGCTAACACAGCTCTTTTATGTGTGTTGATGCTAACAGAACCATTTCATGTTGATGCTAACACAACTCTTTTATGTGTGTTGATGCTAACAGAACCATTTCATGTTGATGCTAACACAACTCTTTTATTTGTGTTGATGCGAACAAAACCATCAGATGTGTGTTGATGGTAATTGGACCAGTTTGGCGTATGTTGATGGTAACACAACCTCACTGTAGATGCTGAAAAAACTTTTTTAATGCTAACCAAACTGATAGTGAAAAAAAATAAATTCCCCTCTGCCCCACTTGTTTTTGCGCCATCTTGTGTTACGTCAGGCGAATGATCTGCACGCTGTGCTGTCTGAAGGATGCAAGATAGTGTAACCTGGTAGACTGACCCTGACATTGTATGAATAAAATGATGTTTCTGTATCAGTATGACTAGATTCCAGTAGGCTATGTGACTCGCACCATGAGCGTATCTTCTCCGTTATAACATATCTGTCTGTAATAAACCCATATATTTAAAAAAGCCCACTGAGACTCCTCAAGTTAATTCCTTTTCCTCCAATTGATCAGAGGACAAAATTTATCTTCATCAACAACTGTCACGGTTAATGCCAGCAGAACCATAAGATGTATGTTGAAGCGAACAGAACTGTAAATGTGTCGATGCCAACAGAACCCTCTGTGTGTGTTGATGCTAACCAAACTGTCTATGTGTAGATGCTATGGATCCCTACAGTATTTTCTGTTGATGGTAATAGAACTACCAATGGATGTTGATAATAAAAGAAAACCTATGTGTGCTGATGCTAACTGAGTCATCAGTGTGAGTAGGTCAGATTAGACTGGTCCATAGAAGCAGACGATGATTCTCTATTTTTGAGAGTCAAGAAGTAGATCAAATACTGTATTAAGAAGACTAATTGATTAATAAAAATTCATTACAAAATCTTGGTATCTTTTATAAAATCATTTCTATATCTTCGTAAAATCTGTTATTAAAAGATAGATTATGCGCCAACAATGACGCCTACAGGGCAGGGGAGGTGAAAAGCAGTCGGTGTGAAGTAGAGGTTAGAGGAGGACAGACTTCACCGTCCTTTTCTTTGGGGGATATCTACTAGATCAATTCAATGTATTTCAATGTATTTCCTTTTTTTTCATGCTCATCTGCTATTGACCGAAACACTGGAAATGATGCTACATTTAAGGATGTCCTCTCTTCCAAATCTACACCCAGAGTACAATCTTGACATTGCTATGATCCAATGAGACTTTCCACATTTTGTACTTCAACATTATACCACTGTAAGGCCCTTTAGTGTGACACACTCCTGGTAAAGGCGTGAATGATTCTTTGCCATATACATTCAAATATAACTTGAAGAATTATATAATATTTAGGCTCTGTCCAAATACATTTTATTTGATCAGCAATAGCAGATAGCTTGCTAGCTTAGCAGTTGGCTAGAAGCCTTGAAAGGCTTACCAGCAAGGATGGATTTGGAACAGTGTTTTATATTCGTCTGTGTGTGTTTGTGTGTGTGCCTGAGTGTGTGTGTTTGTGTGGCAAAGAGCTTATTACACACGCTGATACTTGGAAGCTAGAAAACAATAAAACCCACAGATGATGTGTAACACCAGGACTGCTCATACTTTATCGTCTCATCAAATGAGAACATTCACAGCGCACAGACGAACTCATCATCCGTTCTACTTCAAAATAAGAGCACTTACACCGCAAAACTGCTCAGTAACAGGAAACATTTACTGTGACTTTCTTCTTTGTCTATTGACCGTTCCCTTTTGTGGTCACCATAGCGGATCCGTGTTTCCATCCATAGCTACTGCCGGTACCCTGCTGGCTAACAGTACCAGTGACAGTATTTGTTAACCCGTGCCCCGGTGATCCGGTTTTGAAATTAGTTTGTGTTCCACATAATGATAGCATAGGTTTTATGCTGGATACCTTTCTTGGCACAACCCTCCCCATTAATCCCAGAACCATAAAAATGGATTACATGTGTTTGTCAGGTTACAGGTGACATAAATGTTTAACATTTATCGTAAAACATGTATTTGATCATGAATTTCATGAATAAATAAACATTGCATTAATTTCTGACTTATTAAAAAGTCTCTCCTTCCCCCAAAAATTCTAAACTCACCAGCCACCACTGGTGTAGATCCTTAGAGAAATGTTTGTGAATGCAGATGCAAACAGAGCAAGTAGTGGTGACAGTGTCTTGAAGCAAAAAGAAACAGTAACTTCTGATTTGCTACTGTATAATCATTACATTGGTCATGTGATGCAAACTAGTTATTCTATTGTTAGGCAGCCATGTCAAAACAAGACACAATTACCAGTGATGCCAACTACTGAGACAGATCTTTGGAAATCCACAAAATATGGCACGGTCCTTTGTAATCGGTTTGTGTGTTAATTGTTTCAACTCAGAACCTAAGCTTGAATTCTGTTTCATTCTGAATAACGGTCAACAGTGACAGATGTGGCTTCAAGCAATCCAGTCAGCTAGAGAGGTAGGATAAGAGTTACATACACATCAATCTTACGTTACTTCATGGAACAAACTGCTGATCTAGGTTCAATCCACAGATTATTGATATCAGCAGTGAAATTATTAGTACACTTTGACCAGCAATGTTGTTTCCCTACCTCCGTCATTTAAAAACCTTGTATAACTAACTGGAGCAGCGAATGACTGCAACAGTATATCATGAGGTTATAACAAAATCAGAGGCACTGCAATTCAAAGTCAAGCTGCTGGTTGTACGTGTTTTTATAGAACAAAACACTGGCAGATTTTGAAGAATGATATTTGAAACATATGTTCAGTTAGCTGGAACTGGCTCCAGGCCCCGCAACCCTGTACAGGATACACGGTTAATGATAATGGATGAATGTTCAGCCAATCTAATCAAATCCCTATCCTCTATATGCTTTCAGATTTTTTCTGGAGATTTTTATCAAAACTATATTGAGATATACAGTAAATTTATACAGTTTATCACAGTATTATAAATAATGCCGGCCTTACATGTTCGGTGGGCACAGTTAATTATTTTTCTTGTTTAATGACAATTCACTCATGGTTAATGGGGCTTATTTCTCAGACATTGGATAAATTTCCATGTGAGTTGAATGTTAAGCAACTGGACTTCTTTTTTGGGTTGAAGACGTTTCACCTCTCATCCTCTCATCAGCTCTTCATGCTTATTTCGTTAAAAAATAAACCAGGTTCATTAGATTAGACAAGTTGTAGATAGGTAACAGACATGAAAAGTTCCCTGTACAGTTTATGCGCTCCTGCAGCCAAACTGTAGTTAACATAGTGACCAGAGGAGGGCGGCAGCGACACTAAACTCCGGTTAGCACTTTCAGATTCAGAGAAGAAGAAGATCCATAACAGGCGGTAGAAAATAGCATTAGCCAGAGCTGTTCGCTAATAAACAAGCCAGTTCTAAGGGTTTAATGTTTAGTTGTCTGAAAATCTGTTTAGGAGATGCACTACCCAGCAGCTGATTGCTAGGAGGGAAACATACTAAAGGTAGGTGAAGACAACCCATAGATGGGTAATGTCAGGTGTTTACTGCTAACAGTCGGTTTGTGTCAAATCTGTCTCCACATGAACTTTGAAATCCCAGCGGGACGTTGAGCAACCCCTGGATTTGTCCCCTATTTCCTAAATATACTTACATTGCTTAATAACAAGCTAAACGACAGGAATCAGTTAAACTTATCAGGGGGTTGAATCTTTACCAAAACCTGCTACAGTGCTAACTAACTGAACGCTAACTACACCAGGAAACGTTTTAAAGTCTGCCCAGTGTGAACTGATTTAGAATCAGAATGCATGACTGAAAGGTTAACAGAACCATGAGTGTGTACATGCTAACAGAAAAACCAGTGTGTTGATGTTACCAGAACCATACGATGTATGTTCATGCTGACAGAACCATCGTGATGTGTGTTGATTCTGACAGAACCAGCTCATGTATGTTGATTCAAAAAAGAACAATCTAATGTGTGTTGATTAAAAACAGAACCATTAGTGTGCTCATCTTACCAGAACCATCACTGTGTGTGTAGGTTAGCAGAATCATGAGTGTGTACTCGTGCTAACAGAACCAACCTGCTCTCATCTCTGAAGAGAACGAGGAGACAGTGGTGAACCTCCCAATTCTGGAGTTCTAGGGTGAATGCCAAAAATGCTGCATGGCATTTGGCTGTGAGTACGTCCCACTAGAGGACGTTTGGTCCTCATGCCACCTTCATGGACTCTGTTTTGGACAGTTTGATCAGAAACATGCACCCCAGTAGCCCGCTGGATTGCATTTCTTAGGGCTCTGGAAGTGCTTATTAACAAAAAGGTGCTGATGGGCTGTTCATCGTCTACGGCATTGTCCTCTCCTTGTGTTATGTCCTTGTCACCGGTATCTCCTCGACGCTCTAGAGCAGTGATTCCCAAACTTTTCTCTGGGGTTCCACATTTTTGAAATGACAAATCATCGCGACCCAAATCAGAAATTGCAGGAATAAGGATTTGTCCATAAATGAACATTCCATTTTATTATTTACTGTCTGCATTGTCCTATTATCTTAAGCAGTAAAGCTGCCATTTCAAAATTTACTACATCTTTGTATGCTCATTGAAAATATAAACTGTAAATGTTAACTACTTTATAGATTCGACTTAATAAGGTAATTTAGGCGGGCTGTGGTTACCTCACTGTTTAATTGTCCTCTGATCAAAATTTAACTCATTGAAAGCTGTTCAAATGTTTATGGTGAAATTAACATTTTTAACTCAGGCGTACATCAGTGAAAACATCTTCACATTTAATACCTGAAAACCAGACATATTAAGTGCATATATAACGAAGCAAACAGGCATGCATCAGTGAAGCAATAACATATTTTAACAACTTTATAGGAGACAAGTGAATTTCGGCATAATTGACATACTCGTATTTCCCTCATCAATTAAACAAACAGTGTAAAGTCAGCACTGAGCTTTCATATTAGATCCAATGTTTTAATTACCTGAGCAATATTCATGTAACATCAAGAAATAGACTTTACTTATTTTGGAAGTTTGATGGACATGTGTATTATCAGACCAAGAAGGCTGGAAGGCTAGCACTGCTAGTGTTGTTATCAAAAAAAGAAATGTGTCATTAGGCCCCTTATGTGCTTTACCTTATGTTTCAGAGTGGCTGACCTCTCTGAGAGTGTGTGTGCGTGTGTCTGTGTCTGCATGCTTGTGTGTGTGCGCGTGTGCGTGCTATGGACGAGAGGGAGCGCTGTGAGGAAGCGTGAAAGTGTGTCAGTGAAGGTGAGACAGAAGATTAGTTTGCTGAGAGCAATATAGTGACTTAATGTGTACAGTAGGGCTAAGTTGTCAGAAGATAAAGGCTGCGGCTTCTTAAACCAAGTAGAGTCTCCGGTTTGTCGCTGCTAAATTATAGAGTAGTTAGTTTTAAAGCAAGAAACTTTGCATCTGGAGAAAATTACTAAATATCTCCATTGTTACCGAACCACAGTCTGGACCCAGGACAGGAAAAGGCTAATACTTGCCAATATCAGGCCAATATATCGCGTAAGCGATATATTAAGTGTTGCAGTCGCAAGACAATAACTCATTCCTATAATAACGTGCCTGTATACAGCACGGCTACTGCAAATCCCACAATGCACTGCGATAGCTGGCATGTAAATCAAGAGCATCAGTGCTTCTCTTCTGTTGTCAGATATCAGCATTATAAACTCTACGCTAATCATTATAAGAGAGGCTATGGGGCCGGGTGGGGATATTAGTGAGGGCAAAAAAATGTAAACGCCTAATGATAAACATAGTAGTAAGTAGCACATGTGTGTTAATAAATAAAACGCACGTTTTAATTAGCTGGTGAGGTGTGTTCACGTACATCAGCCATTCACAGCTGTCTGGGCTGTTGCATTAAAAACCAGAAAACACATGAAGTTTTTGCTTACATTTAATGTGAAATGCACCAGGAGGATATTCAAGCATCTTACTCCCTTCTGAGGTGTAGCTGCTCCTGACCGCAGTAAAAGACACCGGGAGCAACAAGCTACTTTTAATGTTTTATTGTGGCAGATGAAAGAAACATCTAAATCGGCCCAGCCATTTACCAAGGGTCATTTAAAGTTCCTTCTGTTGATATAACTAATTAGAAAACGGTTTATTTTAGATGTAATTCATAATTAGAAAAATATTGTTTTCTGGCTGTTTTTGATATCTGTGAAATTAAAACTTTTCTTTGGAAATAATTCTTTTAAACGGCTGATAGAGGGATGCAAAACAAATTGTGTAACTAAAATATTCAGAGTTTTATCTATAATTTGAGTATTTTCTATTCCCATGGTTTTTTTCAGAATTTTATGAAATGAGTATATAAAATAAGAATATATTGTAATAATACCTCAAATTAAACATGGTCAATTTGAGTGCTGTTCTGCCCTTGATGTTGACTCCGTTTTTAATTTTGAATCCAAAAAACGTCCAAACCTCAGTATGCAAACTTACAGTAAATTCATTGGATTCATCTCTTTTTCACCTGCACCAGTAAGGTTTCTTGGGGATTTATTCAGTCTTCTATTTGTAGATTTATTCAGTCTTCTATTTGTAGTATTTTCTCTCACTTTCATTTTCCTTGTAAATGTGCTGTCCCCTCTCTTGCTTTCGCTGTTACTTTCAGTTTTTGCACTTCGCATCATCTGGCCGAGCACCACTTTCTTCTCATTTGTTGAAGGAGAAAGTATGAACCCTTTTTTTAGATGCAGCCGGTGTTCCAAATGAAAATGATATAATCGTCATACTTAAGAAATGATTGCATAGCTGTATGAATCAAGATCGCAATTTTTTTTAGAATGAATTGCCAGCTTTATTGTGTGTTGACGCTACCAGAACCATCAGAGTGTGACGTTGATGCTATCTGAACCATCGGAGTAGTAGTTGAAGGTAGACAATAACATAGTAGCACAGTGATAAAGGTGTGTAACTGCTATCAACCATCAGATATTCCTTGTTTCCAGTGAGACGGATGACTTTCTTCTTTGTTTTTTGGAGGTTTCTCCTTGTCTGTGGATGAACCCTGCTGTTTTTCATTAACTCTCTTGTTTCCTCCTCAGCCTTTTTGGAATCTGATATGAGCAGCACTGTAAGTTCCTTTTTTTACTTCTCCAAGACAACTGTTACTTAACTCACAAAAACTTATTCCCCAAAACATGCAATGAAACAAAGAACAATTATCAACCCATGCAGTTGTAACCTTAGATATTACGAATTTGATTATCTCTCGATACAAAATATTCCCAGTAGTGGGAGACAGGACACCATTCAGTGCTCAGAAGTTAGTTTGTCAATTTTCTCAAACTAACCTATGTTAAGTTAGAATCTATCCGCATCTGCATTAATTTAGTTTTTTTTCCAGTAGCTGGGATATCTGTGTTCTTTGAAACAATTATTTTTCCACTAATATGGTCATTCTAGTTTCAAGGCCATCTGTCACTATCAGAAACATGTGACAGTGCCAATTATTAGCTCCTCTTATTGACAACGAACTAAAAGACAGTTTATGCTCAACCTGTTTGGTAAGTCCTTCTGAAATTAAGGGGTTGGCTGTAGCTTAATAGGTCTCCCAATCAGAAGATAGGAAGATAGTCGGTTCGAGCCCCAGCAAGACTACATATCGAATGGTCCTTGAGCAAGACCCTGAACCCCAATGTGTTCCCCGGCCTCTGCAGAAAGCTACCCGCTACTCCCCAAGGATTAAATGCAGATAACCAATCTCGCTATGTTGTACTGTTTGTGTAATTGCATGTAACAATAACAAATAATGGCTTCTTAACTCAGCCAAGCTGAACCTATTTACCTACTTGGGTTGATTAAACCCGCTCATTGCTAAGATTTAAAGAGTGTGTCTGTTGCACTGTCTGTATTCAGGCTCAGAGAAAGAGGAGGACCACAGGAGGTCCTCTGGTCTCCAGACCAAGGGCCAAGACCAGTAGAGGGGCTAATGCAAGAAGAACGTCGAACTCTAGCAGAGTGGCTAACAGGGCAGCGAATGCTACCAGAACATCTGACAGTGAAGCTGCTCCCTCAACAGAAACAATTGATGTGATGGACAACACTGTGGATGGTCAGAAATTGATCAATGGTCTCCGTGTTTGATCAGCATTGTCATTTCAAATCAATAATCAATCATGCTGTGTTCAGGTGTGGAGGAGGTGGTGGATCTAACCTGCGAGGTGTCGGAATCTGCTGTTGTCGACTTGACCAATAATGACTCAGTACTGGTAACCACTGATATTAACATAATGGTCACACTGATTGATCAATTTGTCGGCAAACCTATGATTGAGGGGGTTTTAAAGAGAAAACTGATCAAATTTTATTTTTTTCTCCCTGGTGCACCACTGCCTCTGATGATGATCCAGTTGGTTAGTGAAGGTAAATCTTTATTCCATGTGGTTTTCGCTCAACAGATGGCTTAAATCAATACATTATCTATAAAAGTGGTCCAACATCGGCCTTGGTGTTCTTCATCAGGTCCAGAGAACAGGAGCGTCATCGCAGCTGAGAGTTACATTGTTAGCAGTGATGATGATGAGGACACACCCCCTGTTGTCAACACTGCAATGATGCCTTCTCTACATAGCCACAGTTCCTCCAGGTAGTATTCATATCCCTGCCAACATAAACTTTAAATCCCCCTGCCACATTTAGGTAACAAATTTATCCATGCCAATGACCTTTAAATCACATCCATGTAATAGACTTATCCCTACCCGGTCCTTATCTTTCCATTACCCTGATTCCTTATCATTAACATTACCATGCTTATTTTACTAGATTACTTTCTGGTTAATAGACTTATCTCAGTGAGAATCAATTGAATAATTTCCAGGAAAGAGACTTAACTGTGGTAATAAAATTAGAGTGCTAATTTGCCCAGATCTTCTGTAAAAGAGAGTATGATTCTCAAGTGACTTAAAAAAAAGATTATCTTTAAACAACTGCTGGGAAATGGCCTAATTCTCTCTAATTAGGGAATAGACTGATCCCTGCTAACAGAAAACTTGTACATATCAGAGTGTCCCTGTTTCAGATCGACTCCAGGGACGATCAGCTGTCCCGTCTGTCTGGACTCATACTCTGAGGTGAGACCCGAAAAAACAGGTCACATATCTCGACAGCGGTAGAATCCTGTATTTGTTTGATTGATTGTTCTTTCTTTCGCAGATTGTAGACAGCGGCCGACTGGTCGTTTCTACTAAATGTGGTCATGTTTTCTGCAGTCAGTGTCTGAGAGATGCTCTCACATCATCGCATACCTGTCCTACCTGTAGGAAGAGGCTGACTCAGCGCCAATACCACCCTCTTTATATCTGAAATCATTGTACAACTGGACTGCAGTTATTTTCTTGTGACATCATCAGAACAGGATGTTTTTTTGCTGCTGAAACTTTTTTTATTGAGACATCAAAGACTGCGTCAGAACTGTGTATTATTGAACACTGATAACCGATTATTGATCGATGTATATTATTCACCATATTTGATTCATTCTTCAGTTTTCTGCCCAGATTTCTGATTTCCTTTTGTCTCCGTTAATCTCCTTTGAGCTGGACTTTTTCTTTTTGCTGCTGTGTTCACATACTAATAAATGCTGTTATCTCAGAAATCTTATTTTAGATACTGAAACAAAGGAACAAATATGCTAAGGTACCAGAAGCTCTGGTTTTATTGCCAGGCCAGTTTTTGTTCATCTTGTGACTGTGAGTCAGATTCTTCAGAGGTCATTAAACTGCTGATTCATAGTCACATGACACAACCTCTGCTGCCAATTGGTCACTGACACATCAAAACAATGATCTCATCATTGAGCAAATGGAAACACAGAATAAACGTAGGAAACAACCAAATAATCAAATCTATACGTATTGCTGAACTAAAAAGCTGAGCAAATTAGAAACCTCATCAATCCATAATATGAGCTGTCAAAAAATAAGTGCTAATACTTGTCTAAGTAACTCACTTTAATCACCTTCAAGTAAGAAACCTATCCCCACTTTTCTTTGCTAACTTACCTCGAGGTAATAGACTTGTTCTTGTAACGACTTTTAATTCAGCTGCAGGTTATAGATTTATCCTTGCTATAACTTGTCCTATCTGGTAATAGACTTATCCCCACTTTAAAGAAACTATTTGATACTTTCAACACTAAGGAAATTTACCATTAAATATTTCTCATTTGTTTCTTTTACTGTCATGCTTATCTCTATAGTGAAATAGATTATAAGTCAGAAACAAACTTTTTTAAAGTAATGCTAATTTTTCCATTAAGCTCATGAATTGTAAATATCAATATAAAACTTTTTTTTAGGATTCTATGAATTAAAGAATAGAATAAGTTAGTATTGTCTGGGTGAAAATTGCATTTAAATTATGATGGAATATTTTTTATGTATGCTGAAATTACTCATATATTGGTTGAGCGTTTGAAAAACCAACACGTATGTTTAATTGTTTAAACTACACAATTATAACCTCTTAGAATGATATAGGGTATTTTAGTTCAAAACGCCAAAAGTTATAAAGTCATAACAATGACACAGCAGTTCTTTATACAACCTTTTTTCTTACCATACCTGTTATTAGCTGATTCACAGGAAAGTCCCTCATTGGAAAGTGGTCTGTCATTCTGCGGCCTGTCATTGGTCGTGTGGGCGGGACTCTGTCAGCGGACCAATGGGACGGCGCGTCAATATTTACTTCGATTATGCACAACACGGAAGTACGGGCGACTGAGGGACATTAAAAGCTGCGTCACAAACGTACAGAGTATCCAGAAGTTTTCTGCCCGGAGTTTGTTCGTTTTTGTGTTGACGCTGTAGCCGGTACCTAGATTGAGATGTCGGTGACGGTGAAGGCCTACCTGGTGGGGAAAGACGAGGTGATAAAAGAGGTCCGGAGGTTCGCTGTGGACCAAGACGTGTCCAGCAGCTTCGAATATCTGAGCAAGAAAACCGCAGTAGTGTTCAGTTATCTCAGCAACAATGGCTTCAAACTGTACTACAAAGGTAAACACATCGAGGTTTGACAATTAAATACTAATGGCTTCAACTTGATTTCTAGGGGCGAAATTTCAATTATTGTTGGAAGGTCGTATGTTAAAAATTAGAAAATCTACTCCAACAAGAATGATTATATATTTGTATCACCATGTTTTTCTGATGAGTTCTAGATTGTGAACAGGTTTGTTCACTGCGTCAACTAGGGTTGGGCAGTTAAAGTGAATATCTTTCAAAATTAACATTCTGAAACTCACTGATTTACTTCTGTTCATGTTGATTACGACTTTCTTCAATGGGTATGCTCAAGAAATGTGTTTTAAACAGTTATGTTAAGTCACAGGCCGTTTCCATAATTATCTTCCGTATCAGTCAATACAGAGGTGCATGCGCAGCGGAACAGACGACAATGCAAACACCCAGTTAACCAATAAGGGTTTTTTTCCTGTAGAGTAAGGGTGGAAGATAACGACCAGAATAACAACTAAGATATATATATTTTTTCCATATTGAGAAAAACAGTTGATTTAATCAACTGGCAAGGCGTGAATGACTTCATTATAATATGGGGACCAGACCGTTGCTCGTCCAGAAATTACATTAATATTGTTCTTTGACGTTACTCGTCTGGACTGCATCCAGAAAATATTTGCACAAGCAGGGCAGTGCAAGGAACAACTGATTGTCGGGCAGTGATTTAGGGAGTGCTTAAGTTTCTTTTTAATGTAGCGTTCTATGGGTGGAGTAAGCATTTAAACATAAAGGTCACTCGATTGGATACCATAACTGAATGAACACAAAGTCTTGATTTAGATTAAACCGTTAAACCCTTTCATTTTATAACCAACATTTCTATTTAATTTTTTTGGTTGAACGTTTTTATTTCTTTGCAGCATTTATTAACTTAATTTCTAAGACATTTTAAATAGTCATACAATTACATATCATTTATTCAAGCATATTTTTATATTCATGGAATGTAGTCTGTTTATTAGATAAGCTCAACATTTTGTGAAGCATGTTTTAAGAAAACCATTAGGCCCATATTACATTTTTTTTAATTGAGCATATCAAATTACATAATTTTGTTAAGTCCTCACAGGTTTGCCAAAAAGGCCTACTTATCGAACAGGACACTTTTTTTTTTATATCCATGGTTAATGCCCCCTCCTTTGATCTATGGTGTGCCCCAGGGTTACAGCCATGGTCCTTTAGTCTTTAGCGTATACATGCTGCTACTGGTCATATTGTTAACACGCTCAGTCAAGTGGTAAACATTTTTCAATAAGAAATAGTAATTCGAAATGTGCTCAACCAAACAGTTGAGCAGGACAATAAAGGGTTAACTGTTGAAATTCCAGACACCTTAATTGGAGTTCTTTCTGTAATGTGGTGATAACAGTTTGCCAGTAAATATACATACCGTACAATGGTACAAGTCTTTTTTAAACACATTTATTTAAAATATTGTATGCCACCAGTTAAAGTCAAGTTTATTAAAGTATCTGGCTCCCAGGTGGGGGTTGAAGGAGTCCATACCTAAAAAACAAATGTGAAATTTCTTTTCTAGCACATTTGCCTTCAGTGAAGATTGCGAGGGGTTAAAGGGGGAAAAAAATCCCTAAAGCTTTTTGTTCAGTATATAAAAGAACTAACATTAATCACAATTAATGTAAAAGATTGACATGAGTATAAAATAATTGCATTCCATCTTTCTTTAAATTAACATTTTAAGTTCTCTAGGAACTCAGTTGTGAATGACACCTGCTGTGTGGGCTTGGCCTCTGAGGTCAGATGTTTGTTTTTCATTGAGTGTCCAAAAAGTAACTAACTGAATCAGACTTGCAGTTAAACCAAAAGTATTTGTCTTTCTTATAAATCCTCATCTGTGTGTTTCAGATGAAGATGGAGACCTTGTGGCATTTTCGTCAGATGATGAGCTGATGATGGGTCTGGCCTGCATGAAGGACACTACCTTCCGTGTCTATATCAAAGGTACAAACGTTACTTCCACCATTAATAAAGGAAAAATAATTTCTTTGAATTTTATCAAGACACAATAATTTTATGAAGACACAATAATAGGGTCAAATAGTGTGAGAATTATTATTTTTTTTATACCTGTTCAGTCGGTAAACATGATATAATGAAGACCTGTAACAGACAAAGTGCCATCTGTTTTAGAATTTGAATAGTTTTATTGCAACCTTTCAGAGAAGAAGGAGCATCGTCGAGACTTCCCTCTTCATGCCTTCCCTCCATTTCCCTTTGGCCACCCTCCTCCTCCACCTGGAGCTCCTCATGCCCCATCCCCTCACGCTGCTCCGCCACCTGCCCTGCACCCAAATGTTACCTGTGATGGCTGTGAGGGTGCCGTGGTGGGAACTCGCTTCAAGTGTACAATCTGTCCTGATTATGACCTGTGCTCCGCCTGCCAGGCAAAAGGGACGCACACTGAGCACGCTCTGCTGCCCATCTGGCATCCAATCCAGGTGAGGGGCATAGTGGTTGACTGATCTCACTGTAGTGAGGTGACTGAAACCATTAGAGGTTACCATTGAAATTATCAACTTTGGCTTAATGAAATATAATTAGTGTTAACTTGGGTAACTCTTTAATTTCCATGTGCTTTATTCCACCACCAAATGGGACACGTAGTTAGATTTAAAAAGTAAATCAATGGTGGGTGTGGCCAGAATACGATCTTTTAAACAAAATCAGATTTCTGCTTCCTTCACTACGGATTTTTCAAGCTTTTGTTTGGAAATATGTTGGTTATTTGTTTTGTTTGCTCCCAGTGGGAGTTCACAAGCTTCAGTCACTGCTGTCTTCCTCGCCAGAGATAAGCTCCACCAGTTAGTTATTGTGTTTCGAGCCTGACAGACATAAATCAAACTCTAAACACAATGTGAGCTTTTAACTGTTGTTTTTTAGCACGGTTCGGAGATCAGGATGATTTTGTGAACTGTTCCTTAACTTTCTGTAGCAATGGTTTCCTCGGGGGAAGTGGATGAAGTGGATGAGACACTGCATGAATCAGGCTCAAAACCAGAGCCAGGACAAGGAGCAGCCTGGGACCTCCAGACCTGCTGCCGACACCAGTGCCCCATCTGGTCAGTGTCTGCTATAGCATTTTTGTTTTTGTTCTCTTAACACAAATAAGTAACAATCAGAGTTCAGTGGTCACTAATGATGTCAAATAGATGATGAGAGTTCATCATTCTGAATATTCACTTGTCTGCAGACTCTCAGGCCAATGTGGACTTCCTGAAGAACATCGGTGAGGGTGTGGCAGCCATGTTAAGCCCACTGGGTGAGTAATGTCCCCGATATCAGTGAAGGTTTCTGATTGGCCGTTTTTAGCATGAATTCAACAGGTTGTGATTGTGTATTTTCATATTAAGTGTAGAATGATTACGCAAGTTTTAACAGCAAGTGATATCACGCATGTGCAGGTATTGATGTGGACATAGATGTGGAGCACAAGGGCCAGAGGACCAAGGTCACCCCTTCCCCTCAGAGTGAGAGCTCTGAGGGAGACGTGGAGATTGATGGATGCTGTGAGGAGTCAAAGGTCAGACAAATTCAATATATATTGCTGTTAATAAACTATCAAAGAATTTAAAGCATATGAAAACCGACAACAGCAACACAAAAAGATAATAGGGGAAAAGATTGCAGATTACATGAGCCACTTATTTGAATCAAAATAACCTAGTCTTAATCTGTCCTCTGACCATGGAAACCAGTAGGACTGACCCAGCATGTTTTCTTCAGGCGTATAGAGATTCTGATGAGGAGTGGACTCACCTGAATCCCAGAGAGGTTGACCCCTCTACTGGAGAGCTGCAGTCACTCCGGTCTGAGGACCATGACCACCAAGCGGGACAACCAGATCCGCCGCAGGAGCAGCAGGGTCCCTCAATGGGACTGCCGGATCCCTCGCAGGAGCAGCAGGGTCCCCCATCAGGACAGCCAGGGTCTGACTTGGGACAGCAGGGTCCCCCATCGGGACAGCAGGGTCCCCCATCAGGACAGCCCGGGCCTGACTTGGGACAGCAGGGTCCCCCATCAGGACAGCCAGGGCCTGACTTGGGACAGCAGGGTCCCCCATCAGGACAGCCAAGGCCTGACTTCGGACAGCATTGTTCCCCATCTGGACAGCCAAAGCTTGACTTCGGACACCCAGGGCCTGACTTGGGTAAGCAGGGTCCCCCTTCGCGAAAGCCGGACAGCCCTCCAAGACAAGAGGGTCCAACAGGTTTAAGGGAGGCAGCTCTGTACCCGCATCTGCCCCAAGGTAAGTTCATATCCTGTGGCTGATGTGTTTGATTGTGGTGTGTAACATCCCCGCTGATCTCTGCTCCCCTTCCCTGTAGAGGCGGACCCCGGTCTGGTGGAGTCTCTGGCTCTCATGCTGTCGATGGGTTTCACGGACGAAGGTGGCTGGTTGACTCGTCTTCTTCAGGCCAAAAACTTCGACATTGGCGCCGCGCTCGATGCCATCCAGTATGCCAAAGAGCCACGTCCAAACCAGCCCTGATGACATCATGATGCCACCTGTGACATCATAACATCTAACCAAAATTTATACTAAGTCCAATGTCCCTGTTGTTTCTTGTTTTCTGGGTTAATACTATGTCTTGTTAATCAGTACCTTCACTCATTGATTTCATCTGTCATCTTTATTCATCATTAATATGATCAATAAAAAAATTAAAACGGATCAAAACTAGTATAAGTTCTTTGACTCAACAAATAAATTGTTTATGCTTAATATATATATATATATACATACAATAAACAGACCTATTCATTCATTATCTGTAACTGCATATTTCTATTCACGCTCACATCTATGGGCGATTTAGAGTCACTAATGGAACTGTATTGAATGTTTTTGGTACTGTCGAGTACCTGGAGAGAACCCATGCAGACAAAGGGAGAACATACAAACTCGGCCCAGAAAAGCTCGGGCAGAGCTGGATTTGAACACGGAACGTTCTTCCAGTGGGGCAACGCTACCCAAAGCTATTCAGTTGATTATTATATTAAAGTCAGAGCTAAAAAATAATTGAGTCTATATCATCTCAGAGTTCAAACTCATCGAAACTAAAATCATCTCCACTCTGAAATAGGGATGAAGCAGGAATCAGGGGGCGGGGCCTGGTAAGGGGCGGGGTCTCTTTAGTCATGTCATAACAGGGCAGAGAGCAGGCTGACTGGCTTTGGCCAACAGAAGGCTCCTCCTCCTCCTCAGCCACCTGACTGGTAGAACTAAGGAAACAAGCCCACCTGCTCTCTGGACCAGCACTCACACTGGGAAGATGAGTAAGCTCCTTATTGGGAGGACAGCCGTCTTTCTGGTTGGGGCTGCTGATGTGGTTTAGCCTGTTGTGACTGGTATTTCTCCAACTGGGGGCACTGCTGTGGTTCATATTGATGATTCCGGTTGATCTAACTTGTTCATCCAACTGGTTTGACTGGAGGGGGAAAAAAAATAAAGGATCAAGCGACACATGAACCTTTCAGGCCTGAAACATCATCATCCAAACTTTATTTTAATCTTAACTTACTGACAGTAATTAACAGCTTAGCCAAAGACTGGTCAGTGGTAAGGGTAAATAAATATTGGTGACATCAGGGTGTTACCTGTTCAGGTTCCCGGCTGTCCCGTCCTTGTCTGTCTATCAATCCATCCCTTCTCTTCCTTTTCCTGTAAAACCACAGTGTTAAACACAATTTGTAGCTTCTGTCAGTAGTGGTTTCTCAATAAAAAAAAACCCAAAATCAACACTGAAGAAATCCCAGCAAGGGATTAATGTAATATTTTTAAGTTTAGTTTAGTTATGCCCACACTTCGTTCTGATGCTGTATCTCAAATATCTAAAGCACAAAGTTTTTCCATCCAAAGGTACGTGTTGATGTTGTGAAGGATAGTAAAAAATGAGATTTTGAGAATATATTATAACATGTGTCAAGTGATAATATTAAAAGATTAAATTCAATATTAATATAATAAGTTTAATAAAAACAAGAATAAATTAATATTATGATTTTATTGTTTTAATATATGAATAAAGTTGTAATAATAGCAAATTAAGTCAATGATTTGATGATGACCCTGCAGCGAATCACTACCTGCCACTTTTGTCCTCTAAGTGTGTCTGGTTCTGTTTTAAGAACAGACCCAGTCTCTTCCACAATCATCTCAAAATACTGATACTTGTAGTTGGCAAAAGAATCAGTATTTCTTTGTCGAACCCGTACCTAAACAAATACAGCTTGACAAATGCTCTATATCCTTCATTTTGACGCATTGATCTGATCTTTACCCTCTAATATGTAACTTAAAAGGACCACTTTAAAAGTATTCTCCTGATATTGTGACGTTTCCTTAAATGTATCAACGTTTCATGTAAAATTACATCTTAATAAATGTAATATTAAAACAATAATGTAATTCTGACTTCTTCAGGCAAAACTATTGACTTATGACAAAAATATGACATACAATCACAAATAGTGGAAATAATCCCCTGTTCTCTCCCTTTAAGATTGGTTTAACTTTTAACCTCAGACTTTGTGCTGATTACATATATGTATTCAATCAGATGGTTTTTTCCCCCTACGGATTGTTTTTGGGGTGTTTACGAGGATAGACAAAGGATTCAACTAATACACAAACTGGAAACCCTTAATACACATTTTTGATGTTGGGATATACTGCAAAAAAATATATAAATAAAAAAAATAGAAATAAGTTGACCATGACTTGACATGTCAACTCTTAACTGCGGGGAAAGACTGTGACATGTTCAGGGGCCTAATTTATAAAATAAATTTATATGAGTTTAGTTTTGATATTGACATGAGCAGAAAATGTGTCAAAGTACGGATGTTCAAAAATGTTTATTAAATTGATCTTGAGTCAAATTCTAGATAGACTATTCAGCATCAATTATCCTCCTGGTGGTGGAGCAGATGGACACATCCTCTTGCCAAATACATGATCTCTAAAACTCCCACCTGTTCATTGCGTTGTTGCCTTGGTGCTTTTGCCTGTCCATCAAAATATTGTCTGTCTCGTGTGTCTCTGGCTCCACCTCCTCAGGTGTGTCCAGATACTTCGTCCAGCGGCTCAACTGAATCTGTGTCACCAGAGAAAAAAATTAAAGGAGGCATTGAATAATTTTGAATACTTAGACGCATATACAAAACTAAGTTAAGAAATTTAGAACACATCTGTGTGTGTGTGGTTACCTGGTCATCTCCATTTTCCTCAGGCTCATCCTCTCCCTCTGTTGGCTCCTGCTCCCTGTTAACGACCATTAGAACATCAGGAGGCAGAGACATGGGAGAACACATTAACGAACAGGTGAGAGCGCTTGGTCAGAAGCGTTTGAACGCATCAACAAACTGGTGAGCACTTTTGGATGAAAATTCCAAATTAAAAATCTGCAATATATTTGGACATTCTGGTTACCGTTGCGACCCGGTGTTCTGCTCCTGCTCCTCCAACAAGGCTCCTCTCATGGCGTTCAGTTTTTGAACATGGCGTCTGCAATCGGCTCCAGAACCCCGCCCAAATTCCTACCAAACAATCAGCACACACGCTGGCCTGTTACCAGTATAGATCAGCTGAATTCATGACTGTCATTATGATCACAAATTAACATCAGCAGTCTGAGTGTGAAGGAAGGCTAAACTGTTGTCTTTATTATCAGACCATCTGATGATCAATTTAATCAATGAATCTTTAGAATATTTGAAGATTACTTTTCTGAGTGGAAGATTTATTCTGACCTTGAGCAGTGACTGTTTCTCCCCACATAGTTTACAGCTCCACCTGTTAACCTTCTTCACCTGACAGACACAGAGGGCAAAATATGAGGTTTCAATAATAACATTAAGAAATAAGAAACATTTTGAAGTCCCTATGCCAAACACATTGGAGTACTTTCAATTTTCACTAAGCAGACACACGTTGCTTGCTGCAGTAAGCACATAATATGCTTCCCTGTGTATGTAAATCAGTTTAATCTCTAGATCAACAAGCATTCCCCAGGAGTTTACAACTTCATAAACTTGAGCTCCTGGGGATTTCCATTGTTGTATTAGAACATTCGAGGCCCCATGAAAGTGCAGATTGTGTTTGTGGAACTCATCTTCAATCCTTTTATGATGCATTATCTTAGCAAACTCGGTGATGACAGTATGCACACTTGTTATTTCATAATGCACACTAGCCTCGCATAGCTAGAGGAGATGCACACAGACCGGCAGACCAGTACAGACAGAGGCTTCAGTTTAGCGTTCACTTTGGCAGATAAACAGTTTTTCAAATGAGAAACAAAGGCTTCCAAGTAAGATTTGAATATTTGTCGCCTCAACAATGTGAAAAAAATATTTAACGCTTGGGATGTTAGCTTAATACTAACATACAATGGGAATGATATATAAATGCAATTGACGGTGCTACCATAATCAATAAACAAACAAGTATGTACAGATAAACACTCACTTTACATATATGTGTCAGTTAAACATGTGAAGGTGTTTTAGAGGCTCGAGAAGCTGCTTCCAATATTATTTTAAAGATTTAATTTCATCAAGTCAGAACACACATGATGCTGGCCAACTTTACCTCTGCTCTGATCCTTCAAAATAGGAGCACTTAAACTATTGCTCCGAACAAGGCAACATAAGTATGTGCTTATGCCATTAACAAAATAAAATAGGCTACAGAGTCAAATTCTAACAGTTTTTGCTCGTAGATATAGGATATAGGATAGCCATCAGCAGGATTTATTTGCTGAAAAACAACAGGCAGCAGCTACACTAGTGGTTTTCAAAGAACAGGCCTGCCTTAAGCCGGGCGTAAAATGTACGATTTGTGCCCGAGTCACACTTGCAAATGAGCCTCAGGACCGCCAGGCCGTCTTGACGTTTTTTTTGCCGAATAAGCAACTCCCCTACAGGGGTCGGATGATCAAAAAGTTTTCTGGCGTGTCAGAAATTTTGGGAGGGTCTGGACTCAATAGGCTGACGTCAGCGCCTTCTTTTCTGACTGCGCCTGTGAGAAATGGAGGAGCGTCTGAGTTGCTATGAGGGACACGACGAGTTATAATATTATAAATAATTAGGTAATATCCATAAAGTATCAGTTTCAGTTTGTGGCTAATAAGAAAGGAAGAATAAGAGAGATTCACGGCTGTCAGAGGTTACTTGCTTTAAATTGAACACTCTCTACAGTCAAACGTATCTCGCTTTCCTCCAAGTCTCTCTCTTCAAAATAGACCAACAACATGTCAACAGCGTCCTGGACACCTATGAGTACAGATACAACTTTTAAAAAAAAAAGAAGTTTCGGCACACAGGATGGCAAAAAAACAAAAAGAAATCAAGACAGCTTGTTTCTGTCTTGTTAGTATGTTGCTAAGAAAGAAACTTTTTTTCTGCCTCGGAGCTTTCAAACTGAACTTTAATAACAATCGTAAATGGCGACAACAGCTTACAAAAGGCAGACGGGTTGTACAGTCTGAGCACTCATGTCGTGCAACAGGATATGATCAACGGCCACAATTGAATGTAACAAGATAAATTGTGCGCATAAGGTAATCGCCTGGTGCGCACAAGATGATTTATTTTTCTCAGGGGATTAACCACTTCTACATAAATTTTGATGACCTCATGTCTGGAAACAGAGACTCTATTAGTTATTTATTGACAGTTTGAAATATGAAAGATTAAGCCTAAGATATTATTTTCAGTGTTAATTCATACACAAATCGAAATTTATTTTGAAGTTATTTATTAGTTTTTATTTATTTAAGTTGAAATAAGATATTAAGTGTTATTAATCTTTCAAAAATAAATGGAGTAAGTGATGAAGTTTTGTTAGACTAGTTTATTAGTGAACCCATCTGTCACATGCTGTGCTGCCCACCACCGCAAGTAAATTCTCAACCTGGTGGAAATATTGATATTTCTATAATGATTTTGGAAAGGATGTTGAACCAAACTAACCTAGATTACCTCTGCCTTTAGCCTTTTTACAGCGACTCTCATCACTAATTCATATTGTAACGATAGCCTATTGAAATAATTCCCTTTCACATATGGACAGTAGCCTGCTCTGCTTTATAAAGATAGAGCTAGGATTCGCAGTTTATTTTTCAAATGTTGAGATGGGATCACTTATGTTTTCAACAAGCAAATGGGGATTCTTCAATCAACAAATCGTCAGAAATGGTGTGTATTATGTATAGAATGTCTGGTTGATGTTTAAAGAGGCCAAATTTATCGTTATTTTCTTTTATCAAATTTAAGAAAGAGCCTAACAGCTGGGTCATCATTTACCTATGTTAACATTTATGTTAACCCGGCAGCTAGCTCAATAATAAGTTATATTAAGGTTTAGCTGTTAAACAGATGGGTAGCCAAGCTTAAGCCCTTTAAACACTGCTCAAAAAATAGGGAACATTTAA
This sequence comes from Lophius piscatorius, assembly GCA_009660295.1. NCBI lineage: Eukaryota > Metazoa > Chordata > Actinopteri > Lophiiformes > Lophiidae > Lophius > Lophius piscatorius. Next base: position 15,213 of record VRLP01005440.1, on the reverse strand, counting down.
ATCACACTTAGGATCTCAATGAACAAAATATTTAAAGTGGAAAATATTGGAAATACGAGGTTGTTTATTGACAACAAAATGACGTAAGATGGTAAAAAAAATCTTCTAAATCACACTGAAAACTGATCTTGAAAAATTGACGTCACAGGCTGATCCGACTTGTGAGAAATTCATTACTGACTCATAATGTGTATAAGATGGTGTGTTCAGCCCAATGCGCCTGAATACACTCCAGACAGAGTCTGTGCATGCCCCTGATGAGATGGTGGATGGTGTCCTAGGGGATCTTCTCCCACACCTGGATCAGGGTATCAGTGAGCTCTTGGAAAGTCTGTGGCGCTTCTTGGCCGATTTGGTAGTACAAATACTGAACGTCCCAAAGGTTCTCTGTTGGAATCAGGATTCAAACTCCGACCAAATGAGGCCAGGCATTGTCCCCAGTAAGACCAAGGGTCCAGTGCAGCAGCGTAAGGTCTGAGGATTTCATCCTGGTACCTACCAGCAGTCAGGGTATCATTGGTTAGCCCATAAAAGTCTGTGTGATACACCCAAGGATAAGCTCTTCCAGACCACCACTGACCCACCACCAAATCCATGCTGGATGGTGTTGCATGCAGGATTTCGTTCACCACAGCGTCTCAAGGGTCTTTCCTGTCACACACATGATCTCAATGTGAACCTTGTCTCATCCGTGAAGACAAATCGGTTTCAATGGCGAACTCGCCAATTCTGGTGTACTCCAGTGAATACCAATCGAAGTGCACGTTGCTGGGCTCTGAGCACAGATCCCACTAGAAGATGTCAAACCCTCATGTCTGTTTCTGACTGTTTGCCCAGGAACATGCTCATTAGAGCGCTGGTTGTTGCTCTTCTGAAGCCCTGTCCAGTTATCCTCGTCTAACGCCCTGTCTCCTGGAATCTGCCCCACATTCTTGAGACCATGCTTGGAAACACAGCAAACCTTGTGAGGATATGAATGTGTCATGCTGGAGACGCAGGACTACTCGTATAACCTGAATGGGCTGCAGGTACCACGTCTAGGTAGTGACTGGGGCACTAGCAAAATGCAGATCTAGAGAAAAATAATCAGTCAGGAAGGATAGACCCACTACTACCTGCTGAACAATGCAGGTAGTAGTTGCCTACTACAATGCAGTAGCGGGGTTGTCCCGCTGTTGCCTCTCATGTCCACCTGTTGCCACTTTAATTTGTTTAAAATCAGCTGAAACTAATTCACAATCCGTTACTCTTCCTAACTGGACAGACACATATCCAAAGATGTGGAGATGATAACGTGTTCCCCTGAGTTTTTAATCAGTGAATTAAGGTCTAGCAACCAGTTAGAATGGTAGCCTATCGCCCAGCTCAGTGGTTACTCATTTATATAACGGATAAGCTGTGAAACAGCTGTGATTAATATAACTCGTTAGCTCTACGCCCGTAACTCAGTTCCTCTCTGGTCAATTTATTTACCTGTTGGACCTGGAAACTCTGACAGGAAAAGCACCGGAGGACGTGAAACTCCTGGACCATGACGGAGTGAAGTTAAACAATCTCAGTTCTGTGTATTCTTGCCCCTTTAGCTCAGTTTTTGTTCTGAAAGGTATTTCTTTGGTGGCTGAACGTTTTCCCGGGTCTGTTTGAGACACGGTGACGTTACACCGGACATAATGGTGACAACACTACCGCGACACAGCGCCTCCTGCAGGCCGGAAGACATCAGCACCACATCCTGTGTCCTGAACTTTGCAGGGTTCAATGTTTTTGTTTATTTTGGATCGTGTCTTCCGTACATCTATGCAAAGACAATGACAATAAAATAAAAAAGAGCATAAAAATAGATTTTCTTTAATTGAAATTTGATATAAAATAACAAGAACAAACCAAAGCAGCTTTTGAAGACTTCCACAGAGTTCAGAAATAGAAAGTGTATATCAGGCAGTTAACATAATATTTTTATTACATTATTTAGACATTTTGAATCCCTTCAAAATTCAAGATATAGCTGCCTATGGGGATCACATGAAATGATGAGACATGTTTAAGCTGTATTTTATACATTCATCCCTCCGCAGCTAAAAATATACAAAATATGAAAAAATAATATTAAAAAAAATTATTTATATATATTAATCATTCATTATCCGTAACCATTTATCCTCTGCAGGGTTGTGGGGGCTGGAACCTATCCATGCTGACATTGGGAGAGGGGCGGGGTACCCCCTGCATGAGTCGCCAGTTCATCACAGGGCCGACGGACAACCATTGACGTTCACATTCACTCCTAGGGTCAATGTAGCATCACCAATTCACCAATACTGCATGTTCTTGGACTGTGGGAGGAAGCCGGAGCTCCAGGAGAGAATCCTTGCAGACACAGGGAAAACATGCTATATAGATATATAGATATGCTTATAGATATACAGATAGATATCTATATAGCGATATATATATATATGAATTGGAAAAGAACAATGGTGGGATTTCCCTTTTGATACAAAGTGAACCATGATTTGAAAAAAAACAGCGTTTTTAACTATTTATCTAATGAAACAAATCTTTAAATTTTGACCTACTTAAAATAACATTTCAAGTGAGCAAAAGCAAAATGTGTGACTGAATCCTAAGATTTTAAATCAAACACAAAAGAAGAAGAGAAGGGAAATTCCTTAAGTATTTATTAGACAACAGCGTTAAGATCAATGACTGATCAATAAAATAGATTATAAAAGCAGATTTGTGCACAAACAAAGTGAGTCACTGTTTCAACAGGAAGTAAACATGAGTTATGTAATCACAATCAGGCAGCAGAGACAAATAAACAAGGCTTCAGTGACATCAAAATAAGGTGTCTACAGGTTTGAAGTCACCCGAAACAGTGTTCATTCACTTAATACAACTTCACGATTCAGATAGTTAATATATCCGGGCTGTACACAAAAAAATTAAAACATTTCAACATTAAACATTGTTTTCTCTAGATACTTGTTTACATCCTCTGTTCTTGTAGTTCTAATTTCTCCGAGGTGAGAATACTTCAGCTTGTTTATATCTGTTCATTAAATCAGTAATTCCCAAAGACTGTGTCGCAACTCAAAGGTGGGTCGCCAAACACTGTGGCTATGATTTTAATAATTATTTAATGGAGTACACATTTCAACCACACGAGGATTTCTGACTTCACATCACATTCACTTCCACCAATCGCAGTTAGACATTAGGTGGGTTTACATGGACAGCACAATTCCGAATAGATTCGGGAAACAGGCCGAACCAGAGTTACAATGCTGCCTGTAAGAGAATAGAAAGGCCTTTCCAAGTTTGATTTAATTATTTTGCAAAGGGTTAGTTTTAAGTCCTTTCGTAAAGACAACATCTGCATGTAAACTGTGTTTAAGAGGATCCCTGGTGAGCACGTGCCCTGAGGTGCTACTCCTGTGCATGATACTGCCATTTAATGATCTTAACCACAGCAGAGAGTTTGTTTTTAATACAAAGTCTCAAAAACTAAGTGGGAACGTGGGAAATAATGAACTCTACAAAAACGTCCATGAAAAAACGTCAAGAGGCGTGATAGAACGAAGATGTGAACGAATCAAAAAGCACTCGAAAGCTTTGAAGACGCCGTTTTATAATTGGCAACTTATACTTATGCTTTCCTCCCAAAACAACCCAGTGGATCAGACCCACCAACCTTCACTTTTACTGAGCATGAATGCAGTGATAAAAGAGCTGGGATAGGCTCCAGCCCCTGCGACCCTGAACAGGATAAGTGGTTTTGGACAATGACTTAATCTCAGAATCATGACGTGGTTCTGGGTTTTCAGGATAAAGCAAGGGAGTTTCTGCTTTTAACCATACGGATGATATTGATGTTAACAATTGTGGTGACCAACTTCAAGTTTTATGCAACAATGAATGACCTCTGTGAAGGTCGCTGACCATCGATGGATCAATCTCTAATGAAACTCGTCATCCATTGGTCGCTTTTCCACTCGTCACACATCTGTTGAGAGCTCGTCCGACCGATGTGTCTGCGCATGTAAACACCTTTTCCGATTAGATCACTGCTCATGTAAACAGTAAATACAGATGTATCCTTTTGGAATGATTTCATTGTGAAAGGAGCAAAGTGTCCATGCAAACCCAACTATTGGCAGATAGGAGACACCCCTGCACACAGGTGGAGTGCCACCAACCGTGATATCAACCCAACTGTTGGTGCATACGTGTCCCAAAATACCATGTCTTATCTCACATATCCACCAACCCGCAACAATACAAAAGATTAGGCCAATTTATAACATCGGCAAGGTAAAGCTCATAACGACTCTAATGAGACAACATGGAACATTTCTGCCTGTGTAGACAACTTTGCCACGGAGTTTGTCTGCGGAGCAATGTCAAATAATTGAAAGTTTGACACCACAGGTATAAGTGTCAATCATTCTTTAAGTAGTAGCTCTTATTTCATGCTGGATCTTAATGTTGCTCAAGTTTATACAAATATGAAAAGCCTTTGACCCTCTTATTATCTGCTAGATTAATTTGATGAAAGGGAAAGATGCAGAAGTCTTAATTTGTCTTGTATTAAGTAGTTAAATGTGTTTACTGTTTTACTGATGAAATAAATGCACTGGGTTTGGCAGTGTAGTTAACATGAACATAACAGCGAATCATTGTTCACTGATGTGTTCATGTTAACTACACGGTAAAACCAGACAAATTAAGTGCATTTATTTCATGCTTACTAAATGAACCTGATTGTATCTGGCGAGTGTGGTTAAGCATGTGGTGGCAGGGGGAGGGAGGTGTGTGGAGCCGGCTAACGGGGGCAGCGCCAGGTGTTGGGTCTTGCACAGCTGTCATAGTGATGACCCAATGACACTCTGCTTTTTACCAGCAGTAGATGGCTGCAAAGAGAGAGATACTGACAGAGGAGCCAGGATCTGACACCGCGATCAAGTGAGAGCTACTGGGTGAAAGAGATAATTATATATATCTCGAAAAAAATATGAATATTTTCCTAGTTGAAACGTCCAACGCCGTGTGTTTCCAAGAGGATCCACGTAGGTGGCACAGTTTGCTACATACCTTATTAAGTATTTAACATATATACAGTTTATATTTTTGATAAACATACTGCTTTACCTATTCAAGAAAATAAGATGATACAGACGGCAGGAAAAATGGGCAGCAATGTTAATTTATGCACAAATCCTTATTCTTGTTATTTATAGATAATGTCAGATGTGATTTGGGTTGCGATGGTTTGTCATTTAAAAAGTGTGGGAACCACTGCATTTAATAAACATGTTTTCCAATGCATCAGGAGATTGGATCAGAGAGAAAGCAGAATTTTAATATTTGATTTTTAACTTGTGAGAAAAATACGTAAAAACATATAAAAACTTCACTAAACCATAATTTGGGGGTTTTGGGGCGTCCGTACCTCTTTCATCACACCTGATCTTCAGTTAGTTTTCTGGTTTGCTTACGTACACCTAAACTCCATAGAGACTCAATATGTGGTTTAATTAGCTCGACCTACTTGCAGATTAAAAGCGGTCTGTGGGGCTGTATAACACCTGTATGATGACTTGTAATTAAGGTTTTATTGCCTGGACTCACCACAGATCTCTTCAGATGATTTGCTCATCGGTTGTTTTCAGTCTCAGAGGAAGAAAACTGAAACCCCAGCCTGTGATGGTCAGGCTGTGACATAACTGGTTGGCCTAATCATCATAAACAGGTTGATGTTTGCTCTCTCCGTCACCAATAACTGACCATTCTGTGAGAGGGGCATCAGTAGGGATGAAACAATCGCGACCTGTTGTAATCACAAGCCACTCAATCACATCATTAAATTACGGATCATTTTTGGACCTGACTTACCGGAACACACATTAGGACAGGTGGAGGTGAGTCAGGTAGTCATGTTTAGGTGAGTCACCTAGTCATATGGAGGTGAGTCAGGTAACAGCTGGGAGCGTGTCAAGTGACAGGTGAGTCAAACAGAGACAGAATGCTGAGTGAGTTCATGGTCAGAGTTGGAGCTTGTCCGACGCTCCACTGCCCGCCGGACCATACACGCCGCAATTTTACTCTGGATGTCCCTCTTCTTCTCGAAGTAGTCAACGAGTGGTGGCTCTGTCAGCAATGATGCCAGCACCTGCTCGAAGGTGATCGACCAATCAACATCCAGCACGCTGCTCCGTCTCTGCTCACCGCCATCAATCAGCACAGTGTCATCGGCGATGTCCTCGCACTGCAGCGAACCAGAACTCACCATTGAGTATGACGACACCGATGTGTCATCTTTGGTTTCCTCATCAGACGTTTGCGGAGCTGTGGGCTCCAGCTGAGCATCAGCCAGAGCCTGGCACACATCAGAATCACCAGAAGCTCCCTCGGCAAGCCCGTCCTCCTTCTGAGGTTCAGGAGGCTGAGACTGGGAAAATGTGTAATCCGTCCTCTTGCTGGTGTTGTTAAACCTCTTGCCGACCTCTCCAATGCGCAGCAGCAGACTGGCCACGGTGGCGATGGAGTGATAAAGCTGCTGCTCCGTTGGCTCCTCGCTGAACATGTTGTACAAAGTCTTACAAAAGTCGATGAACTGCTCCTGAGAGGCGAGACAAACAGGTGAGACAAAGACAGGGATCTAGGGACTGCATTCAAATCTAATCTCCTCACCTGGTTCATCCTGGGTAGGTCTTTGATAGTCTCTGTCTTGGATTCCTTCTCTTTGGCCCACATCCTCAGATAGTACTTGTAGTCCTTCATCTTCTCCTCTAATTCCACACACAGATCGTTGGTGAGTTACAGTTACAAAGATGGGTGAAAGGACCACATTGGCTCTCATTAACAAACCGTAACATGCTAGCCTGTTGAAAAAACGAGTGCTAACATGGTAGCTTGATGAACAGACTCATCCACCTGAACCTGCTCAGTCTTCTGAACACATTGATCACAGGGTGAGGTGGTTTGACATCACTCTGCACATGTGCAACATGAAGGGGGTATTTACCTTTCTTCTCCTCGCTTCCTGCGATGTCACCCTTCACCATCTCATCTGGAACACCAGACAGGAAATCATCATCTTCATCAACACAGACCGACTAAGTAATGAGGACAGTGAGTTTTTTAACTTTGAGAGGAAGAAATAAAAGTGTTTGTTAGTTTAACTGTCATCAGGTTAATTATCAGAACATTTCCCCTTTCTGACCCTGTTTCACTTCTGTCCATGCAATCCTCACTGATGTAACAGGAGCCAGTTACAGCCGGTTTCAGAATTGTATCTTCTTGTGATTTAATTTAAATTTCACAAAAGTAACGCAAATTATGTGATCAGATATTTCTATCTGACTCTGGATCAAATCTGGCAAAGCAGAACTAGAGGTCAACTAACACCCCATTTAAAAAGCCTGTTTGAGGTGGAACTGTTCCTCCTTTTCTTGAAACTTACTGTATTAAATGCTGAGTGATGGAGGTAATTAGTGTCCCCTATCTGAGCTTGTAGTAACAAAGCCCTTTTGGTGTGATGTTCTGACAAAGCATTGTGTGTGTGATGCACAACCACGGATTAAAAAAAGCAGCCCGTAGCAGTTAGGTCCTAACTGAAGGAAGAAGAAGCTGTCTTCAGATTGGGTTAACAGCACAAGCCTGGAATCAACACTTTCAAGCTATACGTACTTCCAACTCCAACATTGCCCACCCCACTCAAGCTGTGAATGAGTACAAGTTCTAACTAGGAAGGACTTCACACACAAACTGACTAGTGGGTTTGTGAGCAGCGGCTGCAGACACATGTCTGACAGCACAGGTGTAGAGCAACAGCAGGTTTCTTCAAACCACAAAGACAAACCTGATGTCACCTCCTGCTGCCCCAAAATGTCCAGATCAGACAGGAAAGAAGGTTCTGGAAAGAGAAGTAAATAAAACGACAAAAAGAGGAAGAAGAAAATGTTGAAAGAAAAGGAGGAGAAGAAGAGGAGAAGAAGAGGAGATGAGGCAGTTTGTGAGTGAGAGAGGAAACTGTTAATGAAAAGATTTTTCATGCAAATCAGATTCATCATAAAATAGACGCGCAGCTGCTTCCATTACACATTTTTGTTATTTTCCAGAATTCTAATCTACCAGCTTCTATCAGCTGATTCTGGTCTCATTTTTTGTCCTTTTTATTATCTCCACCAGACCATATCTGTGTCGATATCCTGAAAGAAATACACACTACCTACAGCGGTCTCCTGACAGCATGGAAGTAAATCCAAGTGCAAATTACAAAGGGATTAAGAGTGCCTCAACGTCGTAGTAGGAGTAAGAGGAGATACAATGTCCCCCAGAATTATTCACAAATATCTAACCTTTTATTCAAAACACAAAATTAAAAAAAACTAAATATTATTCTGTAAAATGTGTGTACCACAATTATTGCCAACCCTAGAAAAGCCTGCAATTAAAAGGTAACACAAGTATATTTTCAGTCCCATTCTATATTTTTAGTTCAACCCGTTTGAGAAGGAGCTCTGAAATGGGGAATAATGACTTCCTGTTCTACTCGGGTATAAATATGTAATAACAAAGGCAAAACCCTTTGTGATGTTCCTCCCAATTGGAAAGCCAGGAAAACAGAGCAATGATGTATTCAGAAAATTGTAGAGCTGCACGCATCTGACAATAGATACAAAAAATGATCTCAACAGTTCAAAATGACAGTTTCAACAGTTAGATTAAGAATTAATGATTTTAAACAGACTGGAGAAAATGAAGCCTGGATGAGGACGTGTCTGCAAACTGAGCGGATGCACTGGGAGGGACATGGTTAATCTGGAAAAAGACACTCCAAGAATTACAACTGGCAAAATGCAGAAGTCAGCTGAATCTGGGGGTCAGAAAGTCTCTCTAAGCACCATCAGATGACACCTACAACTACACAAGATAGTTGGGAGGGTAGGGAGAATGTCTATTTAGACTCCCATCATCCAGGTCCATGTGGGTTGATTATAAAGCATACTGGACTTCTGTTTTGGCTTGAAGGTGTTTCACCTCTCATCCAAGAGGCTTCTTCAGTTCTAACTACCTGGTGATTTTTTATTTTATTTTTTTTAAGGGTGCCAATAAATCTGAAAAGATTCATTTGCATATTAAATAATTTTTAGGATTAATCTGTATACTGCAGAAAGTCAGTAGTTTACTGTACTTTTGAATTTGTTTACCTCGTAGTACATCCTCAGTGAAGAAATGTGTTGCCTCCAGGGCAGATTCGGCTTCCTCGGGACACAGCGCTAAAACACAAATACACAAACAAACATATTTGTCATTGTGATCACTTACTACATACCACCACCAAATTGGTGTTACACCGTAACACCAAATAGTGACCCTATTATCAAATGTTAGATTTACTGCGACTCCTCATCCAGACCAAGAAAAACATATGCTAATGTTTCATGACCGGCCTGATCACATAGGAGGAAGTTTGGCTCTTATTGTGTTCTCTTTGCAATCTTGACATCTGGTGGGGACTTCCAGAACCCCCAGACTATACAGCAAACTACGCTAAATTTGATTTAAAGTATATTATAAACAACTTATTGTATATGTAAGACACAACCTGGTACTTTGGTCTTGTTTGTGATATTAAGAGACAGGATCCTGCTGCCACGTCAAAACACTCACGAGCAGATTTAGATATTGGAGGAAAGAGATCAGCTCTCAAGAACCCAACACCACAGCAGAGTTAGTAATGTAATGTTCATAATGAACACAAGTACTCGCATAAATGTCCAGAGAGAATCATTTGAGTTTATCCTTGGCACTTGCACAACACAAACTCACAATAAATAGGCAATAGCTGTAATCACATAAAAGACACATTTGAGCCTGACTTTCATCAATGACCCTGACTTTAATGTGAACTAATGACAAAGACTTTAACCTGGTGGGAGGTGGAGCTTGTACAGCAGCTTGAGTTTCTCTGTCATGTCTCCATGATACATCCCACCTGCAGACACACAAACCAACACGTTGATGTAGAGCATGAAAACACAATTCAGAATATTTTAACAGTTTAACAGGGAACAGCTGTACGGCATCCAGACTCACTGAGTCCAGTGATGAACTCTTTGAAGTTGACCAGTCCATCCTTGTTCTCGTCGAGGAGTTTGAAGAGACGGGCGGACAGTGTGGGTGTGTGACTCCCACAAACCCAGGGAGCAAGTGTGGTGAACAGCTGGGTGAACTGAACAGGGTCGATACGATACTGCTCTAGGTACGGCAGGCTTGGGTCATGCCGCTCGGCCGCAGAACTGCTGGCGCCCCAGTAACAGCTGGTCATGTGTTTCGACTGACAACAGAAAGAGAGAGGCATTAAACTTTGAACTATCTCTTCTTCTTGACAGCCAATTACAGTTCCAAATTTAATTTAACAGCAGTTGAAGTTTAAACCCAGCACGACCTCAGCTGCATCCTCATGTTGTCAGCTGTTCAAAATGAGAAATATGATAACATTTTAAAATAAAAGTTTGTTGTAACCTTAAAGAGACAATACAGGTCTTCCAGCTCTTCAATGCTGAAGGCAGACTCCGTCATCATCGCTCTCACCTGCACACACACACGGACACCTGTAAAGACTTCTGCATGTCTATATTAGCATGTTAATATTGGCTGTTAGCATGTAAATATCACCCACAACACTCCTCTTGGCTGTGTCCTCCAGCGACTGGATGACCTTTAACCTTTGCTTGAACCTCATTTGCTCAATGACATCTGAGCGCAAGGTGCCAAACTTCTATTGAGTGCAGAAGAAAAAATTGATGTTAACAAAAATTCAGATCCAGAAATTAGACTGAGCCCCTTCTGCCAAGTCAATCTTACCTCGTATGACGACTTGATGAGATCGAATATGTCGATCTCAGGTGGAGGATCGTCTCCGCTTGTCAGCAGAGCATGCAGGTGAGGGATGGGTGGAGATACAGTCTGCTTATTCACTACGTTATCCAGATACCTTCACAGCCACACACACATACACACACACACATATTAGGCGCGCCCCAGTCTGAACTCCGACCTGTATAGTCTGAACTCCGACCTGTATATTCTGAACTCCAGTCTTGTCTCCTGACTGTTAAATTTAGATTCCTACGTGCACACCCTAGTCAACTACACCCTGTCTGGAATCCAACCATTGCAGTCTGGACTCGTACATTTCTGATCTGGACTCCTATCTGTCCGAAATGGACTCTTGCCTACATAATTTATGGACTATGGACTCCAGACTGTAGTGAAGTCTGAACTTCAGTCTGAACTTCTACCAGCTCAGTCTGGACTCCTACCTTCCCAAGATGGTCATGGCCTCCCCCTCGTCGTTGCAGGACAGCAGAGCGTCTATGTTGTCATGGAGGACAGCCAGAGCCACCTACGGATTGATTTAAACACATGACAGGGTTTAGTTCCAGTTAAGAAGATTCTAGCCTAAAAATTACAGAGACACAGACCTGGAAGATGACCTTGATTCCCTCATAGAAGAAGCAATCAACCAAAAGGACGGCACTGTCAAAGGGCATCACAGACAGGAAGAGGGTTAGGAACCAGGACAGGCTGATTGTCGAGATAACTCCCAGCTCCTGCATGTGTTCATACAGCACGGGGAGAAAGGCTCGGGTCAGCTCCTCAAAGACCCCCTGATCAACCAGAGCTCCTGTAGACAAAAATACCACATCAGAAATGGACAGCGCCCCCCAGTGGCTGGGTTATAACTCTGGTACTATCGCTGACCTACACTTCTGGTACTGTTATCACCCCACAACTTTGGAGTTTTTAATTACCTATGACTCTGGTGCTGTTCCTGACATACAACTCTAGTGTTGTTGGTGACTGAAGACACTGGTACCATTACCAACGTACGACTCTGCTCTTGTTAAAAGACATAAAACTCTATTGCTGTTACTCACCTTTGATTCTGGTGCTTTTATTTACCTATGACTACTGTGCTGTTTGGGTAACAGAAACGCTGTTAACGACTATTTCTGGAAATGACGAATGATTTTGGTTTTGGTGCTGGCCTATGATTCTGGTGCAGTTATCAATTAATGACTGGTGCCGTTATTGATCTACGACTCCTGTAATACTATAACTGACCAAAAAACTCTGATGTTTATTTACAGACCTACAACTCTGGTGTTGTAGTAGTCAGGCAGCATCCGCTCACAGAGCGCCACCAACAACCAGAAGGCTTCCTCCTCTGGACAGTAGAGCAATAGGACGGAGGTGACGATATTCATAGCCTGAATTGGAAAATAGGACAAACTGTGTCAGGTTTGGCAGGTTGTAATGCATTTATGTATTGTTAAATCTTTTATATTTACCTGACAGTATCCAATGCCGGGGTTGCGGTGAGCGTAGGCAGTGAGAACCCGCCGTAGCGCGGCAATGCCCGTTTCATTTTGGAACGCTCTGTGCTCTGGCATCGAGCGGTGAAGGTCACGCTCGATCTCCTCCGTAGCCAAAGAACACAGTCCCATGGCCTGCTCCACCAGATCACCATAGTAACCAGGGTGGGTTGCCATTTCGTTTTTCGCTCCTGGATGGAGAGGTGAATGGGTGAATACATAACAAACGATTGCACGTGGTATGAATGAATGATCACTGACCAGAAAACAGCAGCCAAAGCTCTCCTCTCAGCTGCTCCGGGATCCCATTGAGGACAAGTTCTCTGGTCCTGGAGGTGCGGTACATGCAGACACCTCGGCCAAACTCTGCGAAATGAATATTCCATGCCTCCTCTTTCATTTTCTCCTTCATCTGCATGGAGTGATGGGGAAGTGAGGAAGCAAAGGAGAAAGATTGAAGGGGGAGGTATTTACTTCCACACTCTGCCAGCGGGAAATAAATGTTGTATCATACACATAGACATATAAGTTAGGATTACTTAAACATTAAAAATGGCACCAAAACTCAACAGATTCTTCTGAGAACCGGCAGGATATAAAAGTCATTTGAATCTATGGTCACTCTTAAGAATTTAACAGCACTCATAGTATCTAGAAGAAAACCCTAGTATCTGACAGTACGGCTCAGGATCTACATGTCCTCTAATTTTAGACATCATCCTTGGAATTTATCTGTATTCCAGTGTGACTATATGCTCCACATTATCGGAGGGAACTCAGGTGTTTTTTGGTAACTCATGGTACTCACTGGGATCAATAGGTACTGCTCAATCTATGCCTTAGTGTCTGGTGATACTCCATACCATCTAATGATACTTCATGTCATCTAATAGTATTTTGTATAGGGCAATACCCTGCATCTAATAGTACTCATCAATAACTAAAGGTACTCCTTGGTATCTTTGGGTACTCTTCATTATCTAATGATTCTTTTCGGTGTCTGATGGTTCTCTAAATTATGCATATATTTATTTATTTATATATATGCAAATGTTAAACCAAATGCATGATTTTGTTAAAAAAATTGTACTCCACAGAGTACAACAATACCGCATAATGTCTCAGGGTACTCCTTGGGATCAAATGGTCGTTTGTATAGGGTAGTTCACTGTATCGATTCTTCCTCACTATCTAACAGAACATTGAAATCAAACTCACAGCTTTGGGGCCCAGGTCCTCTGGAGCATTATGGTGGTAGAGCTGCAACAGACCCTGGCTGGCAGTGGGCAGACCAGGGTGGTAATGACGTCTCCTGTTGACAGCCTCAGACCCTGCAGACGAGGACAAGGATGTGCTGGAGGATGCCTGAGGACAAATCACAACAATATATTTACGATGACAACTCTGTGAGGATTTTTGTTCCTGTCTGCTGAAACTGTCAGAAGCCTGCCAACATGCAGCAGCATAATTGATCTGCTGCCAAAATGAAAACCTGTCAGACGACACGATGACAAAATAACTACGGATTTTAGCAATTAACTCCTGAACCAATTTAGCAGAAACAATATTCTGCATTTTATTGACAGCATCCAAATAGAAACCTCTTTATGAGTGAAAAGCTATACGATTACCGAGTGACCAATCATTGACAGCGGGCTGGTGTCACCCCACAAGCTGTCAGGAGTTCGTTGCAGGAAGTCTGATATGCGTTGGACCAGGAAGTCCCTTTCTTTGAGGTTGGCAAAGAGGAAGTTCATTTTGTTTTTGGTGCTGATTGAGACGGGACACGGCAGTACGCTGCTGCTCTCAGCCTTCTCCACAATGGTCACCTGAGGAAGAGGGGATAGAGGGTAAAAATCAGCATGTAATTAATAAATGTATAGTGTCAATAACATTTCACTAGAAAATGATATACTTCACACACACTTACCAAGTTGTAAATACTCATAGCCCCCACCTAAGGTACACTTTTATGTTGTAGAGAAAAGCAAGTTTAAAGTTTAAGAATTGGTGATTAGATGGAAAGTTTTTAAAAAAAAGTTTAAATTAAATCTCCTAAAATATCCAAAGGTACTCTCTAGTACATGGATATACGTTTATATAGATGGTGAAAAAAATATTAAACTGTTTTGGAGTTTTCCCTTGAAACCCACATCAAAGTCTAGTATGCTACTGAGACAATGACCACTCAGAATGACTTATATAATAATAATAATAATATATTTAATTTATAACGCACTTTACATTTGGATCAAATCTCAAAGTGCTACAAAGTAAAAGCAGATAAAAGCATCAATAAAAAATAAAATAACTATATAAAAACATGACCAAAAAAGCAGCAATTTTAATTAAAGTTATAGGTTCTGCTAAAAAGGAAAGTTTTAAGTCCTTTTTTAAATGTGTCAGTCGTCTGTGGAGCCCTGAGATTGTCAGGGAGGGCACAGACAAGGGGCAGCAGAACAGAAGGCCCGATCACCCATGGTGCTGAGCTTAGTCCGGGGAAGGAGGAGGCGGTACGAGTGGGTAGAACGGAGGGATCGTGTTGAGGTCAGTGGGGTGAGTAGTTCTTTTAGGTAGGGGGGTGCGTTACCATGGATGCACTGGTGAGTGAAGAGAGAGATCTTATAATCAATCCTGGTGGAGATTGGAAGCCAATGAAGGGAATGAAGAACAGGGGTGATGTGTTCTCACTCTCATCAGGATCCTTGCAGCACTGTTTTAAACATATTGTAGTCT
Organism: Lophius piscatorius; assembly: GCA_009660295.1. Classification (NCBI taxonomy): domain Eukaryota; kingdom Metazoa; phylum Chordata; class Actinopteri; order Lophiiformes; family Lophiidae; genus Lophius; species Lophius piscatorius. The sequence goes on along the minus strand of VRLP01005440.1, from coordinate 88 downwards.
TTGAAGACTTTTATCAGGGATCCCGATGAGAAGTGCGTTACAGTAATCCAGTCTGGAGGAGACAAACGCGTGGACCAGCTTTTCAGCA
>VRLP01005439.1:0-36956 GCA_009660295.1 Lophius piscatorius | reverse complement strand
ACACACACACACACACACACACACACACACACACACACACACACACACACACACACACACACACACACACACACACACACACACACACACACACACACACACATACATACACACACACACACACATACATACACACACACACACATACACACACATACATACATACACACACACACACACACACATACACACACACTCACACGTATGTTGTTGTGTTATGTTTGTTCTGACAGGTCCAGTGAGCTGATCCAGCGGGCTCTGATGGGCAACGACTTCATGAAGCACCTGGAACACGGACAGGTAAGGCCTCCTCCGTGACCCCTGACCCCTCAGGTTCTCGGTTCTTCAGTCGGTTCTCCTGGTTTCAGATCCTCACCATCATGGACTGTATGCATCCCACCAGTCTGACCAAAGGCTGCTGCGTCATCCAGGAGGGCGACGACGGCTCCACCGTCTACGTGCTGGAGGGTAGGTACCACCAGAACCCAAAAACATCCCAACCAGAACCCACAAACATCAGAACCAGAACTAACAAACATCAGAACTAGAACCCACAAACATCAGAACTTTTCAGTTCATGAAAACTTCATGTAAATCTGTCGTGTGGATTTTCCATAATATTGGTCACAAACACTTTGGACAGAAGTGAAACCAGAACCTCCTCAGACTCAGGCCCGCTCCGCTCAGCGGGTCTAAAGCCATCGGAGGTGAAATGTTGGGCCTGATGTTGACTGACAGCCCATTTGTCTGAGGACAGAGGGGGAAAATTGCCTGGACCAGAAAACAGCAGCTCCATCAGAGACAGGATGTTGGTCCAGCGGTTCCGGCGGGTCCAGCAGGTCCATCGGGTCGAGAGGGCCCGGTCAAGGGAGGAGATAAATCACACATCCTGCGGCGAAGCAGAAGGCCGCCGTCAGGGCCGACCCTCTCAAGGACGGCGGGACGTTTGTAGAACTCGCCGCTGCGCCGCTTCCTCTTCACTCAGTGCCTGTTTCAAAACGAGCCGCCGTTCTTCCTCCTCCTCCTCCTCCTCCTCCTCCTCTCGCAGCTCCTGACACAGCGCCGCTCTTTTCAACTTCCCTCGAAGGATTCTACTTCAGAAGGATTAGTTTAATCCCAGCTGTCAGTCACTGTCAGTGAATGTGTGCCTTCCCCAACCAGCCATATCATTATGACCAGCCATTATCTGGTTACCGTGGTTACCTGTCAGCGGGTGGAATACCTAAATATCTTCAGACGGACTGTCCTGAAACGTAAAAAAAACAAAACATAATAGGTTTGGTGATGATCAAATTTTGCTGCATCATCATCATCGTCATCATCGTCGGGATCAAAATAATCTAATACTCTGGTTTGGGACCAACTTCCTGCTAACAGAGACTTTAAAAGACCTTTCTTGGATCAAGCTAATGATAGCGTTGTAGCATAGTATGCTAGCATGTAGTAGTATGCTAAATGTGAGTGTTAAAAGTTAAAAATGAAGTCTCAAAGAGCTGCTAGCATGGTGCTAGCACCATACTCGTAAACAGTATGCTGCCACATGGCTAGCTGCCACATGGCTAGCTGCCACATGTTGCTAGCTGCTAGCAACATGTGGCAACATTTTCACGTCAATATAAGCTAATTAATATAATATAAGCTAGCTTCCTGATGCTAGTATGTTCTTACAGCTAATTGTCCTCCGCAGAGGGAATGGTCGAAGTAACGAAACAAGGAGAGAAGATTTGCACCATTGGTCCAGGAAAAGTGTTCGGAGAACTGGCGATCCTGTACAACTGCACCCGGACAGCGTCTGTTACAGGTAAACAAACAAACAAACAAACACCTCTACCCGCAGGAACCGGCATCTGGTCCCACCAACAATACCTGTATCATTCCTGAAGATGAAAGGCAAACACACACTACTGATTACATCATCAACACGCGCACACTCTGCTGGTTACTCACTACTGATGACATCATCAACACGCGCACACTCTGCTGGTTACTCACTACTGATGACATCATCAACACGCACACACTCTGCTGGTTACTCACTACTGATGACATCATCAACACGCACACACTCTGCCGGTTACTCACTACTGATGACATCATCAACACGCGCACACTCTGCTGGTTACTCACTACTGATGACATCATCAACACGCACACACTCTGCCGGTTACTCACTACTGATGACATCATCAACACAAGCGCACACTCTGCCGGTTACTTAGAGCTAAAGCTAGGATACCAGAGTTAAAGCTAGGTTCTGGAGGGTAGGTCCAGAAGAGGCTGGTTCTGGTTGGTGCTGAGAACCATGAATAGACAGAAATAAGAATACTGAATAAAAGTTGGATCGTAAACATAAAAAACAGAACACTAGAACAGAAACAGGATATAATAAGATGATGATGTAAAGAGATGAAGATGGGAAACCATCTTCATCTCTAGAAAGATGTTTTAAATCAGACATAATATATTTTTATATATTTCGCTCGGTGAAAAAACTTATTCACTGATTTGAAACACAGAAAAAACAAAAACACAGATTTAAAATCTCCCCATGTTCACGGATCTCGTTGTTGCTCGTCTTCTTCAGCTTTACTTTGAAAAAGTAATGAAAATAAAGGGAACATTTTCCGTCTGGACCCAACAATCCCGTCAGAATCTTCTCTCATGCTGGATCTCTCAGCTGCTCCACTTTGAGGGTCTTATTATGGGCTATTTTCTCCGGAACCAGCGAGGACAAATTGACGAAGCGCTCCTTTATATCGTAGAGAAGGAAGTCGTGACTCTGGAGCGCCGCGTGTTTTCCACGATCTCCACCTCACGGCGGGAAGATACTGATTATGATAATGAGCGGGCGGAGGAGGAATGGAGCGGGTGGTGAAAAGAGGAGTGATGGCTTCTACATGCTAATGAACAGGGTGGATGTACAGCAGGAGGACATAATGCCTGACGTTGCTATAGCAACATGGTAGCCGCCTGCGTTTAAACTCTTGTCCTACACGAGGTTTGGACGCCTGTTGACGGTTTCCAATGAGGACAGCGGCAGGATGTGGAATGAAAGCTGTCATGTGATCAGGGTGGAGATAACCTCTGATGGAGGTTTGACTTTTACTTACACACAGTAGTGGAGAGGACATCTCTGCATACGGGGGACCAATTGTCTTTGTGGGGACATTTCTGCGTCTACAGAACATTTACACATATTGGGGACCTCTATGCCAAGTGAGGACATTTCTTCGGAGTCAGGACATTATCAGTATAATATGGAGATTTATTTGCTTTGTGAGGACATTTCTGTTTAATATGGAGATTTATTTGCTTTGTGAGGACATTTCTGTTTAATATGGAGATTTATTTGCTTTGTGAGGACATTTCTGTTTAATATGGAGATTTATTTGCTTTGTGAGGACATTTCTGTTTAATATGGAGATTTATTTGCTTTGTGAGGACATTTCTGTTTAATATGGAGATTTATTTGCTTTGTGAGGACATTTCTGTTTAATATGGAGATTTATTTGCTTTGTGAGGACATTTACACATCTTAAGAACTTGAGGATATCTATGCCAAGTGAGATCATGTCTTCATTGTGAGGACTTCTTGGCATATTATGGACATATTTGCTCTGTGAAGACATTGCTGCCTGTGAGGACACTTCCACATTAAGAGGACATTTCTGCCGAGTGAGGACATTTCCGCTTTTTGACAACATTTGTGAATTTGAAGACACTTCTGCATTATGAGGACATTTCTGCAATGTGAGGACATCTATTCATATTATGGACATATTTGCTTTGAAAGGACTTGTCTGCATTATGAGGACATTTCTGTTGTCTACTGTTCTCTGAACTCTTTGAAACAGCCTTGAGTGTTTGCGGTGACGCTTCCACGTCTCTCAAAACGTCTCACTCTTTGGTGAGACGTTTAGGGATTGTTCTGGTCCAGAGAACCACAAGAGGCGATGGTGCCACCGTTGTATTTGAAATGGTGAGCTAGCTTTAGCCGTCTGTCCCAACATCTGTCCTCTATGCGGATGTTGAGTGGGGGCGGTCCAGGTCCATACTCATTACCAAGATTGTCCACATGGTTGCGATACCTGTCCATATTTACAGGTCAAATCTCTCTCTTTAGGACAGGTGGAAGGATTGGGTGGTGGTCCCATGATGGTCCCTCATGTGATCTCTAAGACTTCCTGTCCAGAGTTCTGCCGGGTCTCACCAAACTGAATGTCAGTCCCACACTTGAACACTTTTTCTCTGTCCCCCACGGCTTGCTAGTCCCTGTTGTCCACACCAGTCCTTCTGGGGGTCTCCTTTTGAGACCTTCCTGGATCCTGACCTTTGGACGGAATCACCACCAGGGACCCGACCTTCAGTGAATGAATCGACACCTGTGGTGGGTCCAATCCCAACCCCTCTCCAGCTGCCTGTGGGCTGTGACCTCAGGTCCATTCCCCGGCGGACGAGCCGGGTAGAGGGGTCACCTCCATATATATTTATATATGTGAGAAAATGAGACGTGTCTCCATGTTCCTCACATCTTAAATCACGACCTCGGACTCCGCCGCGCACAGAGACACATTCCTCTGGGCGAGTGATGTGATATCTTCTGACCTTCAGAGCTCTGAAAGCACATCGGCTCTCATCCACGCCGGGATGTAGATTATCAGAACCGGATCAGGGCCGGCGTGTTCAGAGGAGAAGAATGAATCATCCGAGTTTAAGGTCATCTGCAAACAGAACCTGTCTCTCCTAGCGTCTGTTTCATTTTCTGCCTGTGATTCTTTCTGAGGTTCTGATCCCAGAGAGATGACCTATTAGAGGAGATGCCATCAGAACCGCCGTCCTCCTGACTCACACACGGGGGGGTCCGCCCTCTAAAAGGAGAATGTGTTCGCTGGAAAAACACAATTAAATGAAGTACGACTGATTTTAAAAATTAAGTTGAAAAAACTTCATTTCATTGCGTCACCTGCGATTTTATTTTATATTAACTTTATTTTTGTGTTTTTACAGTGTGTAAGATCGGTCTTAAAATGTAAGTGGAATAAAATGTCAGATTCATGCACCAATAATAATTAAAAAAAAAAGTTTTTATACTATTTTATATATTTTTTAGGTGTTTTGAAGGTAAAATCGTGAAAAAAATTAAGAAATTTGGAAACTGGAATTTCACTTTTTTATGCTTCTGTGGTTTTATCTTGCACTGTAAAAGAAAATTGTTGACCCATTTAAAAAGCTTATACTTGCAACTTAAATTAAATTAAAAGTATTTTAGTGTAACTTATCAGTTTGGGTTGAAAATACTTAAGTATTTTTCTTTTTGTTAGTTAATCCAACACGTCTTTTTTCACAGTGTAATTATCATTTCTATAAGTTCATCAACAATTTGTTTTGAACTGAGCACGATAACTTTATTTTAAGACTTTACCTTAAAAAATAATAAATAAAAAACAAAATCTGTTTATTATTGTTTAATTCTAAAAAAAAAATATTCCTGCTGTATTTAAAAAAAATAAATAAATAAATTAAAAAAAGTACACAGAGAATTGTGAATTGGTGATTTAAAAGATGACACAATTAAATGAAGTTTGTTCAACTTGAATTTTAGACTCAATAAAACTTAATTCAATTGTTTATTAGTTAAATAATTATTTTTTACAGTGTATTTCAAAAGGAGGTTTTTGTGTTTTCTTCAAAATTCACACCGGCTCAGAATCCTGGGCATGGATTGTTCAAACTCTCCATTCCGTTTATTCCCACAATCCTTCACTCTGACGGACAATAAAAGCAACAACGACTCTGGGTCACTAAAAAAACAAGAAAAAAAAAAAATCCACTTTCTTTTCTTCAGGCTCCATTTTTTTTTCTAACGGTGTAATAAATTAAACCCTTATCCATAAATCCAAATCCGTCTGGCGTTCTTCAGAGGAACTGATTAAAGCCGCGTGAGAGCGTTTAATCCGGATTCTCTCCTGAACGTTTCTGATTTCTGACTTTTACACATTCTTAGCTCCAAAAAACAACCTTAACTTGAAATGCTCTGAATGTTCAGTTCTTCAGTGTTCTGGGTTTCACGCTGATGGTATAAATCCTGCAGGATGTTCGTGTGAGAGAGTTCATGCTTTCACAACACAACAGCCGACCTTCAACCAGAGCTCTGGAGCGGCGTTCTGGTTCTTTTTTTCTTTTCTGGGTCAGAACCTTGAGAGAGTGAGAAAAAAAAAAAACCCTGCAGGTATAGATTCCGTGAATCTTCACACACACTTGGCTAATTCATCAGATTCTGACTACTTTATGTCCAAACTTACAATTATTTTTCTAAAAAAAAAAGAAGGAAAAAAAAGAGGAGAGTCCACTCAAAAAAAGAAAAAAAAAACTTGAGACTTCTCCTGCATGAATTATGTCGGTCCAACTTCATTTATTGGGGTTGATTCAACTTAGTGACCTGGAATAGTTTCATCTTTCTTCAGTAGTAAGAAATAAATGGAGTTTATCGGACATTTAATCATTATTTCATTGACTTAATCCAAATTATGGATTTCTTTATGAACTTTTTAAACACCGAAGAAAAAAAAAAGATCTCGTCGCCTCGAGATATTAAGTCGCCAACAGAGTCGCTCCGTGAATTTGCGTCAGAACACGACCCGGACCTGAACCCGGGCCTCGTCCCGATACAAACGGACGAGGTAAAAACTTCCTGTTCTTTCCTCTCTCACTCTCTCCAGCGCTGACGGACATCAAACTCTGGGCGATCGACCGTCAGGGTTTCCAGACCATCATGATGCGGACCGGTCTGATCAAACACTCCCAGTACACCGACTTCCTCCGCAGGTAGAACTCACGCCCGCGGCCCGCCGTCCGGCTCCAGTGTTCAGAACCGACCCTCCTCTCCTCACCTCTCTCTCTCTCTCTCCGCTCTCCCCCCAGCGTTCCCTCCTTCCAGGCGCTCGGCGAGGACGTCCTCAGCAAACTGGCGGATGTTCTGGAGGAGGTGATGATGATTTTACCTTTGACCCGCTCACATGTCTGCTCAGTAACCGCAGGTGTTCATGACCCGCGTCCGTCTGCGCTCTCTCCGCCAGACCCGGTACAGCGACTCCGATTACATCATCCGACAGGGAGCCACCGGAGACACGTTCTTCATCATCAGCGAAGGAGAGGTGAGGAGGAGGAGGAGGAGGAGGAGGAGGGATGGAGAGACTGATTAGGAGGTGGATACGGAGTAATCAACGGGAAGGGGACAAGGGGTGAAAGGTCACGTGGTTATTATGGATTCCTCCCACATCCTGAGATTAATTACTGAAGGCTGGTGAGACCCGTTAACGGCCGAGGCGTCGTTGACGTGGCGAGCCGCTCCGGCGTCTCACACGTCTTCGGTGTGGCGGGTTTCTGATCTGAGCCTGGTCTCCAGGGGGTTCTGGTGGGCCAGCGCTAATTTTGGCCCCTGGTGTGACATTGATTATCCGGTTGCCGTGGTTACTCCTCAGCGGGTGGGCTCCATCAGGCAGCAGGTGAACGTTCTGTCCTGGAGTCGATGCAGGGAAAACGGAGCGAAGACGAGGGTCCAAGTATCCAGAACCGCAGGTCTCGTTGGGTTCTCCCGGTCTGCATGGGTTAAAACCTACCAAAGTGGTCCAGGGAAGGACCTCCGAGGTCCAAGTGAAGGAACTAGCTACCGAGAAAAGTTTGTGCTGGTCCTGATAGAAAAGAGTCAGAACACACGGTGACATCACATGTCCACTTCCTGTCTAACATGTCCCGCCCGCTGGTGCTGGTGGTGGCCTGTGGATTTCACGCTTCTTGTGGTCTGTGGCGTCCGCAGGTGAAGGTCTCTCAGCAGAACTCGGCCAACGACGAGGAGGTGACGGTGAAGACCCTCTGTAAGGGGAACTGGTTCGGAGAGCAGGCTCTGAAAGGGTGAAACTCTTCATCACTCACGCCGTAACCTCGCCGCATCGAACGGCGAGTCATCAAAACGCAAAGTACCGGCGCTCATCCTTCATTCAGTTTCTGCTGTCCCTGTTTTGCAGAGAGGACGTCCGGACCGCCAGCGTCACCGCCGTGGGAGACGTCACATGTCTGGTGATCGACAGAGAGTGAGAGAAGATCTTTGTTCGGCGTGAAGATCGGGGTGATGCGCTCCTCAAAGGCGTCTTTGTGCTCAGCGTCTCCTCTGCACCACCTGCAGGTCCTTCAAGCAGCTGATCGTTGGACTGGACCACGACAACAGCAAGCAGTGCGACAGCGACGAGGTCAAAGCCAAGTGAGTCCGTGTCTCGGTCGAGGCTCGCGGCGCCGCTTTGGCCCCGTTTAGAGAACCGTTACAAGAAATGTTCTGGTAATTTCCTTTTCTTAGACTGAGGGGTTGTGGTCGTATTAACCCACCGGTACCAGCTCTTTATCACGGGTCCATTCACCAGTGTTCTGCTGACTCAACACATGGTGCCGCTAACCACCATCATGCTGGTGGTTAGCGGCGCAAAGCTAACCTCTGATGCTAACGCTAATCCTCGTTGTGGTGGTCTGATATTTGGACCCGGACGGGTCGCCTGTGTGACGGTGTCCATCATTAGATGTGTCTCTAACGTTTGTCCCTCCTGCATGTCCTGGTTTTGACCCGATGTCCTTCTTCTCCTCCAATGCTCGCCGCAGGCTGGAGGCCGAGGCCGACTTCTTCTCCAGGGTTTCTCTCGACGACTTCAGGATCATCTGCACTCTGGGGATCGGAGGCTTCAGCCGGGTGGAGCTGGTGAGTAGAACCGGACCGACCTTCTGTCCTCTGTGAGGACCTCACACGGAACTGTGTCCGAGTCTGTTTGAAAGAGGCTCCGCCCCCTGTCCTACGATCTACCAGACTGCATGAAGAACAGGTCCCAGCTGGACCAGAACCACCCAGACCCGATCACCAGCATCCCCCTTCAGCCACATCATCACTTCAGTAGAACATCTTCAGAAGCAGGAAGAGCTGTTTGGGACCTGAACCCCACTGAGATGCTGTGGTGGGACCTGAACCCCACTGAGATGCTGTGGTGGGACCTGAACCCCACTGAGATGCTGTGGTGGGACCTGAACCCCACTGAGATGCTGAGATTGACTTCATAATATTCTAATGTGGCGGTTCTGATTCTGTTCTCAGGTGCAGTTGAAAAATGAAGTCAACCGATCGTTCGCCCTGAAGGTTCTGAAGAAGCGCCACATCCTGGACACCAGTCAGCAGGGCCACATCCTGTCGGAGCGCCGCATCATGATGGAGGCTCACAGCCCGTTCATCATCAGGTCAGACGCCACCTTCAGGCGGGTCATACATTCGTGTAGGTGAGGTCATGACCCGATGATGTCATCCATTCTCAACCCGTCTACTGGGACTCTTAAACGTCGTTCCGGGTCGCCTCCGTACGTACTGGTTTCATATGAAGGTTCTGGACTCGGTGACCCACTAAACAGTTTAGGGGTGAGGAGTTCTGGACCGGGTCACGTGAAAACATCAACCCTCCTCTGTCTTTGCTCAGATTGTACCGGACCTTCAGAGACCCCAAGTACCTGTACATGCTGCTGGAGGTGTGTCTGGGCGGGGAGCTGTGGACCCTCCTCAGAGACCGGTGGGTGATTGTGAGTCTTTGTGTCTCTGACTCTTGAGAACCGTGAGATCCTCAGCGGTGGTCCTTCTCCTCTCAGGGGGTCCTTTGATGACGGCACCACGCGGTTCTACACCGGCTGCGTCATCGAGGCGCTGGCTTTCCTGCACTCCAGGGGGATCATCTACCGCGACCTGAAACCCGAGAACATCATTCTGGACAGCCGCGGTTACGCCAAACTGGTGTGGACCCTTGTTTCGGGACAGAACCCGACAATGTGGCTGAGATGTTCCACCACAGACCTTCCTCACGTGGTCTTCTTCTGCCCAGGTGGACTTTGGATTCGCTAAGAAGGTGGGTCTGGGGAAGAAGACTTGGACCTTTTGCGGGACTCCTGAGTACGTCGCCCCTGAGGTCATCCTGAACAAAGGTCACGACAGCTCAGCCGACTGCTGGTCTCTGGGGATCCTGGTGTTCGAGCTGCTCAGTGGAAGGTAGACCAGAAGATCGGAGCATTTCTACGAACTAGCGTCTAGCTCAAACTTAGCTAGTTTAAGCTTTGACAAATAATGTTAGCTTATTTAAGCTTTCAAAGCTAATGTGAGCTTTTTAAGCCTTCAGTGCTAACGTTAGCTAAACTTAGCTTTCAGCGATAACGATAGCTAATTCAAACGATAAAGTTAGCCGAGCTAATTTAAGACCTAACGTTAGCAAAGTTTATCTTCGGAGTTGATGTTGGCTAATTTCAGCCATCGTGGTTAATGTTGGCTAATATCTGCTCTCATAGTTAACCTTAGCTAATTTCAGGTATCATGGCTAATGTAAGCTAATTACAGATATTACACCTATCAAAGCTATTATAGCCAAATCTAGCATGTTTCAGCTAATGCAGCAAAGCCAATTTCCTCATTATCATGCATAATGTTGGCTAATTTCAGCAATAATAAGTAGAGTGAGCTAATCCCTGCTATAAAAGCTAATCTTAATTTAATTAGCTATTAGCTAAAGCTATTTTAGTAAAATTGGCTTATTTCAATTGTCGACTATCTTAGCTCACATTAGCAGATATAGCTTATTTCCAAACTACCATGGCTAATGTTGGCTACCTTTAGCAATCAGCGCTAATGTTAGCTAATTGCAGAGATCATGGCTAACGTGATCTAATTTCCAGCTTCGATAGGTTAAGTTATTTAATTTCAGCCATCAAGCTAATATTAGCTCATTTGTAAAATCATAGCTAAAGTTAGCTAATTTCGGCCATCATAGCTAAATCTGGCTAATGTCCAAATGTTAAAAATAAACATAAACAATGATTCTTCTGACCTGAGGCTATAAAAGCTTGACAGTTTTCTTTCTGTTTTCATGATGTTAGCTTAGCATTTTTTACTAGCCACGACCCACAGGCAGCCACAGACATTTGAGCTGCATGTGTGTTGAGGTTATGGAGCAGGGGTCAGAGGTCAGATCTCACTCCTGGATCTGACTCTCCGTCTTCAGTCCTCCGTTTTCAGGTTCTGACCCCATGATGACCTACAACATCATCCTGAGGGGCATCGACATGATCGAGTTCCCTAAGAAGATCACCAAGAGCGCCGCCAACCTCATCAAGCGTCTGTGCAGGTCAGAGCTCCTCCTCCAGGTGAGGAAGACAAAAGTCCTGCGAGGACATTTCTTCTTTACCTTCTCCGTCCTTCTCTCTCAGGGACAATCCCTCCGAGCGGCTGGGGCACCAGAAGAATGGCGTGAAGGACATCCAGAAACACAAGTGAGACGCCACACTTGTTTCTGTTAAACCTTCTGTGCAGGCGGTGGAGCCGTCGTCATGGAAACGTCTGCTTGTCCTTCAGGTGGTTCGAGGGTTTTAACTGGGATGGTCTGCGTCAGGGAACCATCGACTCTCCCTTCACGCCCGCGGTGGGTATCTTCTCACCGATCTCCATTTTCACCGTGTCCTGTAAACATTTAAGCTTTTCAGAGCTAACGCTAGCCAGGTCGAGCTGTCAGAAATATTGTTAGCTTACCGCAGGTTTCAAAGCTAAAGCTAACTTATTTAAGCTACCATGGATGAAGTTGAGCACATTTATCTGTCATGTGTCATTTTAGCTAATTATCATAATATATCATAATTGTGTAGTTTCAGCTGCTATGAAAAACCTTGGATAAGCTATTGAGGCTAATGTTAGCTAATACCAGATATCGTTGCTAACATTAGCTGATACCAGATATTATCAACAGAGCTCACTAGTTTCGGCTAGTACAACTAGAGTTATCTACTTTCAGCTATGATAGCTACGATTAGCTAATTTAGCTAACGTTGGCTAATTTCAGCTTTTTGCTATAAGCTACGGTTCGGTAAGATCAGTCCGACTGTAATCTGATCGGTGAGCGTCCACAGACGGCAGCGTTAGCTCTCTCCTGCCCCCCTCAGGTGGAAGGACCGCAGGACAACAGCAACTTTGACTTCTTCCCGGAGGACAACGACAGCCCCCCTCCTGACGAAGAGTCTGGCTGGGACCTGGAGTTCTGAAGCCGACTGAAGGACAGGAAGGACGCCATGTTGGATCACAAACAGACGATAGAGGAGGAAATGTTAGAAATGATTTAAGACTCGATCGTGACGTGAAATAAATGAGATAAAATAACATCCAGTGTTTTTTTAATAATTGATTCAAAACATGGCTAATGTAGCTAATATCAGTTATCATAGCTAACAAAGCTAATTTTGTATGTCATGGCGAATATTGGCTATTTTCAGATATCATAGCTAATTTGGCTTATTTCAGCTAGCACAGCTAGTGTGGCTAATGAAGTTTATTTACTATTATATTTATGGCTAACTTTGGCTCATTAGCATTATTAGCCATTTTCCAGTTATTAAGAGCTTTAAAGTTTATGTTAGCTCATTTCAGCTATTATTGTTAAGGTTAGCTATTTTAAGTTATCATAGATCATATTAGCTAATTCCAGCTATTATAGCTCATGTTAGCTGTTTTCTAATATCATAGCTAATGCTATTAGCTAGTTTCAACTGTAATGGCTAATGTTATATAATTTCAGATATTATAGCTTAAGTTGGATAAATCACGATAGCATAGCCAAAGGTAGCAATGCTCATCCATTGCAAATGAAAAAGCTAATTTCCAGCTATTGTAGCTAAATTTGACTTACTTCCCCACGTTGCTAACATTTGCTTCTTTTTTTTTTAATCTCATTTCAGATATGATAGCTAGTTTTTGCTAATGTAGCTCATAGCTAATTACAGCTAATGTTTGTTCATTTCAAATATAAAAAATACTGGCTAATTTGAGATATCGTAGCTAGCTTTAGCTTAATTCATCTATCATGACTGTCACTGACTAATTTAAGTGATAATAGCTAACTTATATTAAAGGCAAACGTTTAAAAACAAAAGATGTATATTTTTGGGAACCGCACACCTAAAACATTAAAAACACGTAAACAAAACCAACACGAAAACATTTCAAGCTAAATTTCAATGTCTCTATGGTGTTAGCTTAGCATATCTTGCTAGCCTCAACACACAGCCAGCCGACAACTCCATCGGAAACTCCATAGCAGCATGCTAATTAGCATTCTGAAACACAAGCCATTGCATTTAGCACGTCTGGAAACTGGTTTACTGGTGAACCGTTAATTATTTACGAGTAAGTATAATCACTGTTGTCATGACGACAACAACAACAACAAAGAGTCTGTTTCTTCTTCTCCGGATGAGACAGACTAGAGGCTTCAGTGGAGCGCTGCTGCCCTCTAGTGGAGGTTGTTAGTCATCCTTCGGTCCAGGACTCGTCTTCATCAGTTTCTTCCGATGTTTTCAGGAAAGTTTCTTTATTTTTCTCACAACTGAAAAATCACATTTTTTTGTCGACAGACAGGAAGTAAAGGCCCGAGAAGGAAATTACTTTTTTTTTTTCCTAGAGAGACGAGGCCGTCCTTCTCAGCGGGGGGGCTAAAGATCACCGCTCTGCCTCCAGGTGTCGGACCTCCTGGGACGTGGGTACCGACAGAACCACAGGCGGTTCTGTGACGGGTCCAGCTGGGCTCCTGTCATCGCCACGGTAACCAGATGTGGCATTTGCGAGAAGATCGCGACCTCCTCCTCAGCGGCAGACAGGAAGCCTTCGGGGTCGACCTCATCTCATCTCCAAAAGATCAGCCATAACATTACAACCACCGCGAGGTGAAGCCAGAATAACTCTGGTGGTGGACAGTAACTAAATACTTTTACTCCAGAACTGTCCTTAAGGACAAATTTGTAGTTTACTTGAGTATTTCCATTTAATGCTACTTGATACTTCTACTCGATTACATTTATCTGACGGCGGGAGTAACTAGTTACTTTTCAGATTTCACTTTCAAAGGTTTCTATTTATAAATAAATTATTCAAAAACCGTTTGATGGAATTAAAAGACTTTTGAGAGGTTTGTGTTTCTCTCATAGATTAAACTACTCTACAGCGTGAAGTAATCAGATTACTTCAGCCTTTTAAAGCTGAAGCCGTGGCGTAGATCTATAAATGAATGCAGCAGGAAAATGAATATTAAATAAATCCTATATATGAAACTACTCTCAAATATCTACTTAAGTGCAGTACTTGAGTAAAAGTACTCAGTTACTCTCCACCACTATCAACCTTTACGACAAACGTCCTATACGACAGTAAAGCACAGAGTACTTTGATACTTTGAGTACACTTTGCTGATAATACTTTCGTGTTTTTTCTTGAGTACGGTAATAAAGGCTTGACTTTTACTTGTAGTGGATTACTTTCAGAGTATTAGTACTTTTACTGCTGCTGGTTCCCGTGGTTACCTGTCCATGGTTACAGACAGGAAGATGTGACCCGTGTCATCTGATCCTACAGAAGATCTACTGCAGTACAAACGGCTGAGAGAGTTCATCCTGGTTCTGATAGAGCAGCATCAGAACACGCGATGACATCACAGTGACATCACAACATCACGGTGACATCACAGTGACATCACAGTGACATCACAGTGACATCACAACATAACAGTGACATTACAGTGACATCACAGTGACTTCACAGTGACGTCACAACATAACAGTGACATCACAGTGACATCACAACATAACAGTGACATCACAGGTGTTTTGCGGCAAAAAAAAGACATAATATGAACAGGTGTCTGTGTCGTCACGGATCAGTCAGCGTGACCTTTGACCCCAGTCTCTTGCTGAAAGCTCCTGCTGTTGCTGCTGTTGACGCGTAGCACCCACCAGCGCAGGTCCGACCCGAGGAGGCCTGGACTCCAGCAGAACTCTGCAGGTGTGCCGTGGGAGGCGGAGCCTCCCCGGTTTAAGTTGTTTTTTATTTAACTGTCTTCAGTTTTCCCAGTTTTTTAAAATGAATTAAAAAATGTGACGGTTTCCACACGGTTCTGATTCTGAGAGGAGCGTCTGTGTTCTGGGTTAATAAAAACCAGAGCGTCACAGGTGGGAGATGGTTATCAGCTGACTGACCTCCAGGCTAATGGAGTCAGCAGAGGGTCACTGGTTCCTGGCTGTGATGGAAACGCCGCCGCCGCCGCCACTAACGACTCTCTCACAGTTCACTGATAAGACTCGCCCTTTTTTTTCCACATTTCCTCCAAAAACCGTCCAGTGGAGCGTCGAGGGTCCAACAGGCGGACATGAATTACTACCTGTCAATCATCATTAAAGCGCTGAGACAGAAACATGAAATAAAACCAAATAAGTCAAACTGGAAAAATGAAATATGAACATTAAAAAATGTTTATTAATAATAATCGAATAATTACAAAAGGCCGTAAGGTCCTGGTGGGTTCTGACTGGGACCAGAGTCCATCAGGGTGGTTCTGGTTGGAGTCTCTCTTTTAGGAATAACCTAAAGTGTTTTTTAGCGTAAAATGCATAAAAATCGCTCACATGTCAAAATGGACATTTCTGCCCCAGGTGAGAGGTGGTCATAATGTTTTGGTCAAAGATTATTATTGATTGTTTATTTTGAACACGGACTCATCGTGTTGAAAAAAAGGATTATTTGTTATTTATGTGCAATAATTGTCATAAAGTTTGATTGACTCGGGGGGACATTGAACTAATCGTGTTGCGTTCAAAGTCACTCATCAGTGAGTTTTTTTTTTTTTTTTCTGCTCACCTGAGCGACTTCAGAGGGAAACCAGGAGACGTGACTGGAATCAGAAAAACATCCTGTTTCCTCCGCTGCTGGGACAAAGTCAGATCAGACGACTGATAGCAGAAAAACAAACGAGGCGTCTTTTATTTATAACGCAAATAATAAACTTTAAAATTTAAAATTAATGCGAGATCGCGACGAGATTTAAGCATTTTAATGACATGTGAAACTTTTTATTTCATTCAAAAGCTGATTGTGTTCCTGTAAAATGTGTAATAATAACAATAATAATAACAATAATAATATCAATAATAATAATATTCATTTATTTGAATGATAAATAAATCCACTTTGAAAAAATTTGAATCAAATTGAATTAAAACACATTCATAAGAAAAATATCATGTATTTATAAAATGATATAATATTAATAATAATAATAATGATAATTGTACATTTTATTTATATCAAACTTTACATTTGGATAAATTAAATGTATTATTATTATTATTATTATCTTAAAGTGCTACGAGGTAAAAGCATCAAAAAATATAAATAATATAAAAATATGAGCAAAAGAAGCAGAAAAGTAATTGATTAATATAATATATATATATATATATATATATATATATATATATTATTATTATTATTAAAGTGAATAGCTGAATAATTACTGAATTATTCACATATTATACAATGTAATCTTATAACTTATAATTCATCTCATTATATAATATGTATTTTCATAAACGTATCATTTTGTATCAAAATTACATTAAATAGCATTTTAATAATACATTATTTAAATGTTAATTTCAGAGTAAATTTCTATTTCAATCTATGATTATTTGGTATAAGTATAATAATAATATGTATCAATATTCATTGTATGATTATATTATAAATGAACATATTCGTGTTTTTAATTCGACTTCATCATTTTGTTTTAATGACATTAAAATGTAATGTCCTGTTAACTATTCTTTATTCTTCTTTATTCTTTATTCTTTTATCCATTCTGTTTTAAACTTTCCAATTAAAAACTTTTTTTCTCATCTTTCTGTTTGCTACCTTAAAAAGGGTTTTTTTGTTTTTTAAAAAAAATCTTCTTCCTGCTCGGAAATTCCATCTAATTATCTGCCTAATTAATTCCATTAATGAATAACCCATTAACGGCCTCCTGCAGGAGCAGAGCTCTCTGATTGGTCAGTCCAGAAGCGCCCTGCTAGAAATACCGGTGAGGAAGGACCACAGCGACACACCAGAACCGGACCGACCTCATCCGCCTCCTTCACCCCAGATAGACGACATGCTGCCCGGCTCCGCTCTGCTCCTGCTGCTCGGCCTCAGCGCCGCGGCCTGCTTCCAGCTGCTGCCGGAGGAAAGCGCTCCTCGCCGGGCACGGTTCTCCGCCAACAGCCCGAGTGAGTTCCGGTTCTCCTGAGTCAGAAGTTTATGAGCAGAAAAACGTTACTTCTATATTTTCGTTATAGTATTTGACTTGATTATTTACCACTATTAAACATTTTAAAAGGAAATATTTGAATTTTTTAACCTGTCATTTTTTAGCACTTTGAGATTTGATCCAAATGTAAAGTGCATTATAAATTAAATGTATTATTATTATTTATTATTACCTGCTTAATGTGTGTTTTAGTTCAGAATCATGATTTCTGCAAACAAAACTATCATAAGTCAATAAATGTTTATATTTTAACATTTAAAAGTACAAAAACAGTTACATATATAACATGAAAATAGTTTTAAGTTGTTTTCCTGGATTTTATTATATACATTATACATTAAATATTTCTTAAAGTAACTGAAGCTGTCAGATAAAAGTATTGGAGTAATAAGTCATGGATTTGTTACATGAAGTGTAAATGCTCCGAGGTAATCAGATTACCCTGCAGTAACAGAGTAAAATCTGTCTGTCTGCGTCTCCAGCGGATGTCGCCCGCTGTCTGAGCGGCGCCGTGGCCGTCGGCTGTGGATTCTTCTCCTGCCTGGAAAACTCCACCTGCGACACCGACGGGATGCACGAAATCTGTGAGCTGTTCCTGCACACGGCCGCCGCCTTCAACACCGAGGTCTGTCCGCCCACCTGTCTGTCTGCCCACCTGTCTGTCTACCTGCTGGTCCCTCCACCTGTCAGTCTGCCCACCTGTCTGTCTACCTGCTGGTCCCTCTGCTTGTCTGTCCATCCATCCACCTGTCTGTCCATCCATCCACCTGTCTGTCCATCCATCCACCTGTCTGTCCATCCATCCACCTGTCTGTCCATCCATCCACCTGTCTGTCCATCCGTCTGCCTGTCTCACCTGTGTCCTCCTCTGCAGGGTAAGACGTTTGTGAAGAAGAGTCTTCACTGCATCTCTCAGGGAATCTCAGCCAAGGTTTTCCAGACCATCCGCCGCTGTAACATCTTCCAGATGATGATCGCTGAGGTTGGTGACCTCTGACCTCTGACAGTGCCGTTAATCCGCGTCCACTGGGTCACTGAGGTTCTGTTCTGTTTCAGATTCAGGAGGATTGTTTCACCAGTCTGGACATCTGCGCTGTGGCTCGGACGAACCCCGACGCCATCGGCGAGGTGGTGCAGATCCCAGCTCACTTCCCCAACAGGTATCAGACACAAACGTCACAGTAATACTACAGTAGTTATAGTAGTACGTACAGTAGTACATACAATAGTACTACAGAGTTATGGGCGGGGCTCTTGTTGCCGTGACAACAGGGATTTACTGCTGGAATCGTTCACATTTCATTTAGTGTCGCTTTCACCCTCAAGTTCCAAGCAATAAAAGTCTTACAAACAGTTTTAGCATGCTAATTAGCATGTTGCTATTGAATTACAGAAAGGTAGCTAGCTAGCTGTGTATTGAGGCTAGTAACCGACATAGGCAAGCTATCGCTATGTTAGCGGACAATAGCTAACTTTACTGATGCTAATTGACAAAAGTTAACATTCGCTTTGATGGCTGACATTAGCTTACTTTAGCTAGTCAACACAAGCTACCTCTAGCTAAAAATATCTGTAAAGTTAACAGTTATTGTTAAGTTTACCTCTAGGGAAGTCATCACATACTGTTTTAGCATTCTGAATAGCATACCTAGGCTAATGCTAGTAAAAATGCTATGCTTATAAATGGTGATTACATCAGCTGGGAGCTTTGAAACCACGTACGCTAACGTTTATTCCCTGAATTCCTGTTCCCTGCAGGTACTACAGCACGCTGCTGCAGACGCTGCAGGCATGCGATGAGCAGACGGTGGCGGCGGTGAGGGCGGGTCTGGTGGCCCGGTTAGGCCCCGACATGGAGACCTTCCTGGAGCTGGTCCAGAACAAACCCTGCAACAGTGGATCCAGCGCTGGAGCCTACAACAACCCCGCCAGCTGGAGGAACATGCCAGTGTTCAACATCCAGCCAGGGTTCAGGGGTCGTGACCCCACTCACCTGTTCGCCAGGAAGAGATCCGTGGATGCCGTGGAGGGCGGAGACAAAGCAGAAAACTAGGAGACGTCCTGAATATTTTAGTTGTAGTGGTTTCAGGCGCTGACACGTAACTCCGGACGTTTGAACCCGAGGGAAACTACGGTGTCGCATTTATTTTCTTAAAGAGATTCATTTATGAGGCGGCCATATTTATTGAGGGCGGTCACAATGCGCTCTCACGCTGGTCGTGGAGCTCGGCGTGACTTCCTGTTAGAGGCCTGACATCAGCTTATTCAAATTTAAATGACGGTTGTCAGCGGCAACGGTTAGAAATAAAAAATGTTGCATGATTGATTGTGACTCCTGTGACTTTCTTGCCAAAGTTAGCTAGTGTCAGCTATCATCGCTAAAGTTAGCTAATGACAGCCAGCGATAGTTTCTGAAGTTAGCTAATGTCATATATGAGTGTCAACGTTAGCTAACCTCAGCTATTACTGCTAAATATATAAAGTTAGCTAAATGTCATCTATGAGCGCCAAGGTTAGCTTACATCAGCTATTACTGCTAAATAGCTAAAGTTAATGGCATGTCTAATCACGAGAGGCAGCTAAGGCCAACTATCTTAGCAGTTGCAAGCTATTTCAGCTAACCTCATCAAACAAAGGAAGCCAGTTTCCATCCCAAAAGTTAACTAATATCAGCTATTATAGCTAATGTTAGCCCATCTCAGCCATCAACGCTAGTCGCTAATGCCAGGCAGCAATCGTTGCTAAAGTTAGCTAATGTCATCAAGGAGTGCCAACATTAGTTTATGTCAGCAAATACTGCTAAATAGCTAAAGTTAGCTAATGATATGTAGAATCACTAAAGGCAGCTAGGGCCAACTATATTAGCAAGTGCAAGCTATTTTAGCTAACCTCGTCAAAGTAAGCCAATTTCCATCTCAAGTCAGCTGATGTCATCTATCAGTGCAAACCTTAGCTAATGTTAGCTATTATAGCTAAAGTTAGCTAATGTCAGCTATCATCACTTAAGTTATGTAATGCCAGCCAGCAGCCATTGATAAAGTTAGCGAATGTCATCTACGAGTGCCAACGTTAGCTAACGTCAGCTATTACTGCTAAATAGCTAAAGTTAGCTAATGTCACGTATCATCACCAAAGGCAGCTCAGTAACCCTATTTGCAAAAGTTGGCTAATGTTAGCCACCTTAGATTTAGTAGGAGGACATAGAATATAATTTATGCATAAATAATAATAATAATAATATGATTATCTATAAAAACAATTAAAGTCCTCTTTTTCTGCAGGTCCTCCAGTGGACTTAAATACTGATGTAGTTCGTAGGACATCCACCAGGTGGCGACCATCTACCAGAAACCTCCTCCTCACCCCTGCATGAAGACACAGCAGCATTCAGAGGGAGCTGGAGAAGAGTAACTAAGTACATTTACTCCAGTATTCTCCTTCGGGCTGTAGTTTCCTCTCAGCGCAGAAGAGCAGGAGAAGCTTTTGAAGAGTTCAAGCAGACATTATTTTCCCTCCGATGGAAAATCCTGGTCCTGCCGTCACGCTTTCAGATCCTCGCCGATGGTTTCCACCACAGACGCTCCACATGGTTCCACTTAAACCTCTCTTTTTAATCCAAAAGAAAAAAATGTAAAATGATCCAGAGCCTGAAAAACATCCTTAAACCTGAAAACAGATGGTTTTTATTCTTCAGGAACAGGAACTCCAGAAGAATTTGATGAATAAATTCTCGTCTCCAGGAGGTCCGAGGAAGAAAAAGAATCCTGAAGCATTTAGCGCTTGTTAGCATAAAGTGTTCATTTAATACATTTGGAAAAATGTGAATTCATGTTGAAATATCAGTCTACGTCTAAAACACATTTACTATTGGCCTCAAAGTTAGCAATGTTGACATGTTAGCAATGCTAACTTTAGCACTAAACCCAGTGCTAACAAACATCATTTATATCTAATTTACATAACTTATTATGGTCCAGCGCCAAGCCCATTATTATGAGCATCTTATGCTATGCTATACTATGTTATGCTATGCTCCACTATGTTATGCTATGCTATACTATGTTATGCTATGCTCCACTAAAGTGTTCATAAATACATTAGGAATATTGTAAATTAATTTTGAAATATCAGTTTACATCTAAAAAAAACCATTTATTTTATTTTACCATTTATATTAAGCTAGCCGTATACTGTTATCGTTATACTAATTAGCAAATGTTAGGTAAAGATTAATGCTTATAGACTACTTTAAGAAATAATTTATATCACTCCATGTGGGCTATCTTTAGGCTATTTGCAATATTAGCATGTTACACAATTCAATTTCTGGACATGTTAGCAATGCTAACTTTAGCACTTAATCCAATGCTATCCAATCATATCTTTTTACATCACATTATGTGGATTAGCTCGTAACTAATTACCAATATTCAAATGCTATACGTTATTGAGCATGGTTAACATTGTACCTTCTGAAGTTCAGTTTTTGTACATGTTAGCATGCTAACTTTAGCATTAGCTCAAGGTGCTATTGCCGCCCGCATGTCCTTGTGTTTTTCTTACTTTCTTAACTTCGTGAAATAGATCTCAGTCGTTATTAGCTTAGTCTGAGATTCTGTGTTTACACAGAGCGGCTAATGACGCCGCTAACGGCCGTCTGTCAGCATCATCAGCAAACACACCTCCTCCGCGTAGAGAGACGGACACACATCTTCTCCCAGCTGCCTGATGGAGGTTAATGGACCATGAGGGGGAGGTGAAACGCTGTTCCGGGTCAGTGTTGACGTCCTGCGACAGATGGTGCCGAGTATCTTCACACCTCCGGCGCCGAGCCGACAGGCCCGAACAAACAGCCGCAGGAAGTCCTCAGGTGTTTCATTTGACTTCCAGGTCAACGCTGCCTGAGGGACACGGACCTTGAGGTGATTAGAAGGTGGACACAGTATTCGGATACTTTACTCGAGTGAGATTACTAAAACCGCGCTGTGAAAATACTCAACTACCAGTAAAAGTGCAGTACTTGAGTACATGTAGTTGGTTTCTGTCCACCGGAGCAGCTGGAGTCAGCCAGCGGCTACAGGAGGAGTTAGATGTCAGGACCAGGTCCATGATGGATGCAGCCTCCTGTCCAACACAACTAAATGCTTCCTCTCTGGGGGACGGGAGTGTGATGGATGGTCCAGAGGTCCGGGGGTCTCCTCCCACAATCCATCTGTTTCTGAATAGGACACTTCCTGTTGGTGAGACCGGGGTCGTATTTTATCTTCATCCCAGAGGGCCGAGGTTCTTTTCCATCAGACCAGGTTTGTTTCCTCCTCTGAGACGGTTCCAGGTAAAGAGGAACAAAAGACTCGTTGGTCTAGAACTGGATGCATCAGTGGCTCTAGTGTCTCTGATGTAATGATTTGGCTGTAGTGTCTCTGTGATGTAATGATTTGGCTGTAGTGACTCTGATGTAATGGTTTGGCTGTAGTGTCTCTGTGATGTAATGATTTGGCTGTAGTGTCTCAGTGATGTAATGTTTTGGCTCTAGTGTCTCTGTGACTCACTAGAGTCACGTTTAATGACAATATTACAGCTTGAGTTAAAATTAAGAAGAATTTTAATACAGAGTTATTTTTTTTACATATTAAGAAGATGAGTGCAAAGCTGAGCTGACATCATCGTGACATCATCGTGACATCATCATGATGACAGAAAACTTTAAATTAACACACGAGAGGGAATAAATCTATGAATGAGTTATTATTTAATCATTTCTTCACATCTATAGATTTATTCTTTTTATTCTTACCGATTTCTTTTGTGCTAATTTTGCCCTTTTTTTTTTTTATCTTCCGTTTCACATCCGGCTTCCGTATAAACTATTATTTACAATATTCACAGGAACAAATGAGCCGATCAGAAAGCGGACCCGGTTCTGACAAGTCTTTTCTCGCTCGCGGCGGGGAGTCGGTACCAGATGTTCTTCACATCAAACCGCCGCTGATGGACCGGGGCCAATCAGCTGGTCCGAAACCTCGTCTCGCCCGGGGCCGCCGCCAACGGCGCCGCCCGGCAGAGGAAACGGAACGCAGGTGGATCCAGGAGGGGAGCAGGTCCCGGGAGTCCTATGTGGAGTTTGAGGAATGAGTGATGTAAGAATACTGGACCAGAGGAACCGACAGGTCCAGATACTCCTGAGGAGACAGGAAGCAAAACCGTCAGGAAAACGATGACTCAGCAGTTTTTATAAAAAAACTACTACAAATAATAATAATAATAATAATAATAATAATAAAAACAAGGTCAGCTGTCAGCTACATTTTCTAAAAGAACTTATATATTTATATATTATATATATATATATATATACTTATAATAACTCGTCCTTAAAATTGTATTTTATCTCCATGTTTCTGTTTTGTTAAACTGTTAAAGTCGTAAGAATGTAGATTATTATTATTATTATAACCTCCAACCAGGAAGGAGGTTATGTTTACACTCTGTTTGTTTGTGTGTGTGTGTGTGTGTGTGTGTGTGTGTGTTTGTTTGTGTGTGTGTGTTTGTGTGTGTTAATTTGTGCGTGTGTGTGTGTGTGTGTGTGTGTGTGTGTGTTTGTTTGTAAAATAAAACAAAATAAAACTAAATGTAATAAAATAAAATAAAATAAAACAAAACAAAATTAAAATGAAATAAAATAAAACTAAATAAAATAAAATGTAATAAAATAAAATAAAATGAAATGAAACAAAGAAATTAAAATGAAATAAAGTATAATAAGCTAACTGGAGTAGCGTCGTCTCATTGTTGTTATTGCTGCCTCTGTCTTTTTCATTGCTTTGATGGTCCTTTGGGGGTTTAGCTGTGGGCTCAGTGTGCTGAACAGAGCCGCAGAAGTGGAATGCGCAGGAGAATAGTGGTTACAGCGTATCTGAGAGATACTCAGAGAGTTTGTTGTAGGAACTTTTCCTGAACCTCGGTTACTGTTGTGCTTTTTCTTGTTATTAATAAAAAACTCGGATTGGACCGTCGGATAAACGAGGTTCTACCTGGTTTGCCATGCGGGACAGAATGCGATCCAAATCTTCTACCAGCTGCTGGAAGTGGGGCCTGTGAGACGGGACGGCGTGCCAGCAGTCCCTCATCGTCAGGTGTCTGAAAAAAACAAAAGAAAAACACATCCAACAGACGCAGAACAAAAAGTCAGTTCTGGACCAAAGTAAAAGAGTGAGAAGGTGAGGAGGAGGAGGAGGAGGAGGAGGAGGAGGAGGAGGGACTCACAGCTCCTGGGTGCAGGCAGCCGGTTTCTCCATGCGGTGTCCCTCCTTCAGCAGCTTGAAGAGTTCCTCCACGGGGACCCCCGGGTACGGAGAGCCCCCGAGGGTGAAGATCTCCCACAGCAGGACGCCAAAGGACCACCTGCAGCGTCAGAGAGACATTTTCATGTCTGGGGCATCGGCAGCGACGGTCTCTGGAATCCGGACCCCTCCAGAACCGTTTAAGTGTCTGGAGTTTCCCTCGACAATCAAACCCACATGAGATCAAACCTCCAAGACGGAGGGAACAAACGGATTCCTGCTACAGAAAACATGAGACGTCAGCTAGCGTTAGCTTAGCACGCAGAGCGGAAACAGACGGAAGCTGCTGGAGAAACTGAAGACGGTGTAACGGTTTTAAAGATGCGATGAAAAGGGAGCGTTCCACGGCGACCCAGGGAGGAAGTCCTCCTTCATCTTCACCACCTCCTACCAACTACCTGAATACATTTTCTAGGTGTGTCTATCTGAAGGAGCGCCATCAACATCAGCAGCGCTCAACTAGAAATGGTTGCCCTCTCAGCCAATCAGAGTGAGCGATCATACCGGAGGTCTCCGGCTCTATGTCCCGTTAACCTGATTACTTTGGGTTTAGGTTTGTTCAAACCTGCATAATAGGATTAAAACAACAACACAGTTACTCACACGTCACTCTGCTGCGTGTAGACGCGGTCGAATAACGCCTCCGGCGCCATCCACTTGACTGGCAGGCGACCCTGCGGGGACACGTGGGTCAGTAAACGCCTCACGGGTTCATTGACATCCGAACAAAGAACATTCTGGCGTCTGTCCGTCTCACGTTCGTCGTCTTCTTGTAGTAGTCGATGTGGTGGATGTCTCTGGCCAGACCGAAGTCGGCGATCTTCATCACGTTGTCTTCGGTGACCAGCACGTTCCGGGCTGCCAGGTCTCTGTGAATGCACTGGGGAGGATGAACACGGGTCAGAACCAAAACCAACAACGTGCTGGAATCAGTATTTCTGTCTCTTTTATTTTGTTGAGGATTACTTTCAGCGCCGAGTTTCTACCCAGTGGAGGTAGAAACAGAGGTGATAATAATAAATGAGAGGTGAAAAGGCGGGACAGAGTGACGTTTTGATGACGCAACTTTGAAGATCAGCTATTTGCAGTTAGCAGCAAGTAGCAACAAGCAGTTAGAAGCAGCTAGTTTCAGTCAGCGGCTAACAGCAGTTAGCAGTTACTAGCATATAGTTACAGTTAGATAGCAACTAGTAGCAGTTAACAGCTAGTAACAGATATTTAGTTAGCAACTAATGGCAGTTATCAAAAACCAGTAAAAGCGGCTGTGGTGCGCCTCAAGGCTCTATGTTAGGACCCCTGATGTTTCTGGGTTTTATGATTCTACAAATGTACATTAAATGTAAATATGGAAAAAATTCATGCAATTATTTATTAATGAATAAATGAATGAACCGATAAATAAATAAATGAATCAATCAATCAATCAATGAATACACAAATAACTGAATTAATTAATTAACTAATAATTGAATGAATGGATGAGCGAATAAATCAATCAATGATTCAATTAATTAATAAAAGAATGAATGAATGAATAAATAAATGAATAAAAAATAAATAAATGAATAAAAAATAAATAAGTGAATAAAAATTAAATGAATAAATTCAGAAATTAATTTACTAATGAATACATAAATAAACAAATAAACAAATAAAAAAATGAATGAATGAATGAATGAATGAATGATTGAATGAATGAATGAAGGAAAGTTTGAGGACACGTGTTGCAGAGACAGACTCTGTGGACACATGTGGGACGTTCAGTAGATCCTCCTCACCTTCTTTGAGGCCAGGTAGGCCATTCCTCTCGCCACCTGGTAGGCCGCCGACACCAGCTCCGCCATCTCCACTCGGCCCAGAGACACCTGCCTGGACCCGCTCCAGTACTCCACGCCGGCGGGCCGGCGGCCCCGCAGATACTCCCTCAGGTTCCCCTGGGAGGCGTACTCCACCAGCACGTACAGGGGGCCTGAAGGACACGCGGGAAGAGGCGGAGTCAACACACGCAGCGCTGCTGACGGACGGCGTGCGACGGGAAGACTCACCGCCCTGAGTGCAGGCTCCCAGCAGGTTGATGATGTTCTTGTGTTTGCCGATGGTCTTCATCATCTCCATCTCACAGATCAGGTCCGACAGGTCCTTCTCTGTGGCGTCCGCTGCGCACACGGGAAGAAGGTCACATGACGACACCATCACGCCGAGTCATCGTGTTCTGAAGGAACCTGCGGCTCGTTTGTGGTGGCGCAGCGTGACGCGGCGTTTTCTCACCTTTCAGCATCTTCACGGCCACCTTGGTGAGGCGGGTCGGTTTGTTTCTGTCCAGGCCCAGAGCCTCGGCCAAGACCACCTGCCCGAAGCATCCTTCCCCCAGAGGCTTCCCCAGAGTCAACCTGAGGACGACACGGAGACGCTGAAGAACCGCCCCCACCTTCACCCACCTTCACCCGCCTTCACCCGCCTTCACCCACCTCTCAACTCGCTCTTAGTACGGAAACAAAGTAATAACGGTACTTCTGGTTCTGACGGGTTTGTCAGTGACGGCCTGCCAGCCGGGCCTCGCCCTCATTTATCAGACTGATGAAAGCGTCCTACACTGGACAGGAGAGGAAGTAGCAGGATGACCCCCCCCCCCAACAAAAGGGTTCTGGTTCTGTAAGTGTTGGTCACAGACCATTTTCTCTTTCCTCATCCTTCCTGACTGACTGGTGTAAAGTTTGGGTCCGGATGTAAACGGAAAACAACCCGGTGCCGATGAGACACCAGTTCTACTACAAACTCTACGCATGGATGATTGACAGCTCACGATGTGCCGGTCACTCTCATGAGCACCGCCCACTTTTGTAGGTTTTTTTCTACTTCTGCACAGAAGTAGAACCCGGGTTCTCAACCTTCGCCATGATATTTGGGTTCGGTCGTACCGGTCCCGAGACAGCTCCCACGCCGGGTCGTAGGGAAGTTCGTACTCCGACACCCCTGCCAGGATGGTGGTCCCGGCGCTGGAGAGGCGAGACTGACGCATCAGACACATCCTAGACTGAAGGGAGGAAGATGAATCCACGGACACCTGCAGACAGACGAGACACCTTCTTCTCTGAGTTCTCATTTCCTGTCTGGACAGGAAGTGTCACCATCCATGTCAGGTCACATGACCTCCTGTGAGTGAACAGACCAACAGGAAGTAGAGGGGTTACCTGTCTCCTGAGGGGCATGCCCTTGGCGAGCTTCTGGACGCCCGTCTGGCTGCTGAAGTCGCTCTTCTTCGGGGCGCAGTAGAGTCGGCACACCACCGCCGTGACCGTGAGGATGATGACGACGAAGAACCCCAGGCAGTAGATGAAGATCTCCAGGTACGTCTGCGAGGGCAGCGGCGAGGGGGGCAGGTCTGACGAGAGAGACGCCCAGAGGACAGACGTTAAACCGGTGGAGCGGCGATGAAGGCGATGAAGTCGTCAGCGGGCGCCGACTCACCGTCGACGACTGTGAGCCAGGCGGAGTGATGGGAGACGCCGATGGAGTTCCCCGCCAGACAGGTGTACTCGCCGGAGTCGTTGAGGCTCACGTTCTTCAGGGTCAGGACCTCCATGTCTTTGTCCGTGGTGTTCAAGCCGGCGGTCTGCAAGAAAGAAAAAGGAAACTCTGTTTTTAAATATTTAGTTTCAAGCCGCGCCGGACAGAAAAACTCTTTGTTCGACCTTCATAAGATAACCAGACCAGCCGGGGGACCAGAACACACGACCCGCTCCAGCTGCAGGTGGAAGTCTTAGGTGGACACCCACCTTGAGGACGAGGACGTACGGGTTCCCGTCCGGTCCCTCTCTGGTGCCGTTGATGGTGATGTGTTTCAGCCACTTGATGTGAGGCTGCGGGTCGCTGAAGACCCGACACACGAACATCACCTCACTGCCGGCGACCACGGTTTGGTTGGCGGGCAGACCGGCCTGCAGGATGGGCCTGTGAGGAGAACGCTCTAGAACCGGAGGGAAGACAGGAAGTCCGTTAGACCGGTCTCGGTAAAGACGTGACGTGGGCCAACGCGTGTTTGTCTTACCGACTACGTCCAGCAGGTAGGTGTGTTTGAGGCTCCCGTACTGGTTCTCCACCACACAGGTGTAGTTCCCTTCATCGGAAGGAACCACTGACTCCATTATCAGAGTCCACATATGGTCCCGGATCTGTAAGCAGAGATCCGAATCAGACCAGCGTCCTTCAACGTCTGCGTGGGTTTGCAGAAACCCCAGAGACTCACCTTGAAGCCTCCGATTCTTTGGTCCTTCTTGAACTCTTTCCCGTTCTTGTACCAGTGCAGCGACGGAACCGGGTTCCCGATCGCCTGGCATCGGAACTTAACCGTCCTGCTGGCAGGGACGGCGTGGAGCCGCTTCTCCATCTTGTCCGGCATCACCCACTGAGGCGCCAGCGCTGACGGGGTAAGGGTCGCGGTTAGAAGCAGTGGCGTTTGCATAGATCGGTGTTAAGCGGACGGAGGGGAGGAGTCTGAGGCTTACGGTGGAGCTTCTCGCTGCTAGTCGACAGCTCATTGGACGGTTTGCTCTCCTCCGAGGACGACTCGTCGTCTTCCTCGTCTTCAGAGGATTTGGCTGCAACAGAGGCCACATGGTTCAGAGTGGATGTGTGCAAACAGGATGGGCAGATCTTTTTCCCCACAGCGGACAATGAAACCAGTCTGTGGTTTGACCTCTGACCTTTAACCCCCGGCTCTATGAATGGGGCTCTAAGCTTTCCGCCTCTGCAGCCAGGCGGACTGGAACTCAGTGTTACACCCAACAACCACTTCCCAAACATGAGACGCCTCCTCGGCATGGACTGCCCCGACAGTGAAGGGGGTCGCGGGGGGGCGGGGTCACACAAGAACACCTTCCCTTCTAAAGTATAGTTAGTAACAAATACTATTACAGCTCCTTTAAGACTTCCTGTTCAAGGAACAAGATCTGGACTGAAGATACGAATACTTAATGGTACCAAATGAATGTGTGTGTAAGAGGAGGGGCGGGACAGACGCACGACGACGATCTGGTACCAAGACCTTAGCAACCGTCCTCTAAGTCCTGAGACCGAGCCTCCATGGATTGTTGGTCCAGAACAAACCACAGGTGCTGGATTGGACTGACCTCTGTGGAATCTAGAGACCAAGTCAGCAGCTTGAACTGATTGTCCAGAACCTCAAACCGTTCCAGAACCTTCCTGCAGTGAGTCAGGGAGCCTCAACAACAACAACAACAACAACTTCAGGACAAAAACATTCACCTGTGATCTAATATGTCCCACCCACCGACAGGTAACCATAGTAACCAGGTAATATGGTTGCCATCGACAGGTAACCATGGTAACCAGGTAATCAATCTTACCTTGACTTCCCCTGTCGGTGGTTAGAAAGTAGTGGGCGTGGCTACATCCACAGCATAAGCTAGAATCGCTAAGCAGCTAAATTAAAGAAGGAGAAAAATGCAACCGAAATGCATCACAAGCTAATCATCAGCCTTCCTCATCCTCCTCTTCCACCAACCTTAAGGGCCACATACCTGCTCCTAAAAAAACATCTACGAACGTTTTCAGCTAGACGGCGTCGTTTAAAAGGATGAACTGTGGTGAGATGAAGACCCGAGGCCCGCCAGAACCAATCAGAGACCTGGAGCTCAACCCGCAGCTTCTGTTCAGCACATCAAACAAAGAGTTTATAAAAAGCTCAGCAGTCTGGGGAGACGGCGCTGGTTTTAACAACGGAGGACTGTTTTTTTTTGCCCTTCGGTCTGCAGAGGGTTCGACTCCCGAAGACGAAAACCTTCGCGTTCATGACCCACGGGAGGAAGACGAAACTTTAGGAGCTCTAACACACATGGACTGGAGCTCAGCTGGAGATGACACACGCGCAGAATCCTGACAGGACGACGTGTGAATGCGTTCAGATCCGTGTTTCCAGAGTCTGGACTGGATCCACCAACCATAAACCCCAGAACCCAAACCGCCAGAATTCACTTGAGCCATTCTCCCACGACTCAGAGCCAAAAACGGTGAAGAGTTCACTTTTCCTTTTAATCAAAAGCGTCTCAGTGGAATCTTCTCAAAGCTTTGGTGTCACCACAGACATGGAAGACGCCCCGAACAGAAGCGAGGAGGTCCAACAGTAAGAAAAGGCTGAGACGGACCGGCAGCACCAGCAACTGGAGTTTACCTCCATCATAACATTCCAGAATGGGAATTTTATCTTCTGTTACTTTAGCGGTAGATAATCAAGAGAGAGAGAGAGCGAGAGAGAGAGAGAGAGAGAGAGAGAGAGAGCGAGAGCGAGAGCGAGAGCGAGAGAGAGAGAGAGAGAGATCAAAACCTGGGCCAAGCCAGAACAGAACCATAGGTTTAGGAAAACTTCCTGCAGATTCTTCCCCCGACAAACTCTCTGATTATCTCTCAGATACTCTGTAGCCGCTTGTCTCCTGTGCCTTCCACTTCTGCGTCTCTGATCAGCCCGCTGAGCCCCCAAAGCAACATCACAGGAGTCAAAAAACACAAAACTAGTAACGTCGAAAAAAATCCAACAAACCTGACGAAGGTAATTAAATACGACTCATCAGATTTCTAAGTTTTGAAGCAGGTGCGCCGTACACGCACACCTAGCATGAACGACCACGGCTCCAGACGTCTCACAAGTAAACCAGAAAACACAAATCTCACAATTTGTCACACCAGTAAGGACAAAATAAGGATCTCTTCAACCCCGAGAACATTATTACAACTTAATCACACACTTCAAAATGAATCACCCCGAGAAACGTAGCAACTTCAGCTAACTTTTAGCAGGGCGGCTAAAGCTAGCGGGAGCTCAGAGCCAGAAAATACCGACTAGCCTCGTTGCTTCCACTGCAATCCTTCAAAATAAGAGCATTTCAAATATATTACCCATTAGGGAAAAAAAAAAAAAGAAAATTGCTATCGGTTCACCTCTAGTTTCCGCCAGAGGTGACCGGTAACCAACCTACCCGTGTCTGTGTCCTCAGAGGTGGGTCTGGACCGGGCCAGAGGAAACTGGACCAGCAGAACCAGCAGGATGCAGCACAGACGCAGCTGGAGGCAGCGGGGAGGAGACATCACGCGGGAGGACACACTGTGGAGACACAAGAGCAGGAACACGGCGTCAAGCTCCGGCGCCAATGAGACCCACTGAACTGAAGATGATGGCGGCCTTCATCACTGATTAATCCGCTGATCTGCTCCTCCGGTCAGAGGATGGAACCCGGGTTCTTCCTGACAGTCAATCATTAACGGGGTAAAACTCGAGACGGATATAAATATACACCAATAAGCCAAAACACTCTGACCACGAGATTTGAGCTTTACTGTTATTGTATGATTGTATTATTTAAAGCACTTTTGTTTTTAAATGTGCTTATAAACAAAGTTCAGTCGAGGCACTGTCACATTTGGATCAAATGAAACTGATATTTGTTTGTGTGTTTTGGTTCAATTTATCTTCTGTCTTTATGAACAAACTGCTTATTTCTTATTATTATTATTATTATTATTATTATTATTATTATTTGGCTGAGTAAAAGTAAGAATGTTTTTCACAACTTTAAAAACACACGAGACGACTCAGCATAATATATAAGAACACGTCCGCCTCCTCATCACAGACAGAGATGATCACCGCTTCCTGTCCATAGACCTCTAGTTCACAACACCAATGGCTGCTGGGTAATCAGATTAGGACCAGTTCACACGTCTGCAGCTGTTTGTCTGAGCGGGTGACCTCTGACCCCCTGTAGCGACTAGACATCTGTCACGTGTCAAAGAAAACATCCAGCAGATTCACAGACACACACACTCATGAACACACACACATACACACACACACACACACACACACATGAAGGTGGGAAAACTCCTCCTGACTGAATATTTCCCTTGATCATAAGACTGGAAAGTGTCTAGAACGCCATGGCTGGTCTATGTAGCAGAGAGACTTGTGGGTAAACGAGCTACGTTTGATTGATGGCTAGCAACGCTCTTACTGCTGTGAACCTTTTCTTATTAGCCACCAACTGCACTTTCTACTTTGTGACTTATTATTTTTACTATTACCACCCGTCGTGTCACCATGGCAACTGAGAAGCTCCGCCCACTTCTAACAGTCGCAGTGAGAAAAGTCCTCATAGTTTGTGTATTTTTTATTCTAATTTACGATCTAATTCGTCACCTTATCGATTGTTTGAAGTCAGCAAGTAGAAAGTAAATGTTTAGCGGCAGATTTAAGTGTTTAGAGGAAGTTAAGGTCAGCCAGAGAACACGATGAAGGGAGTCCTAGAGGACGTAAATAAAAAAACTCTTCTGCATCTTAAGAGCATCGTAAAAAGACGATGGGCGGGGCTAACGCACTTCCTGTCCTTCAGCGTCAGGACGCGTGAGTGTCTAACGGGGGATGGCTGTAATAACAGCAGAGTGTGTCGGGTTCATGGAGACATAATTAATACGTACCAGACAGAGAGGTGGATCAAACATGGTCTCTTAGATTAATTAAGTTCAATGCGAGCGATAAACTTTATGGCAGGAGGCTCCGCCCCTGTAAACGTCAGACGGCGTGTTGAGGAGAGAAAAAGACGTACAAGGAGCAGGCGTCAACGATCTGTAACTTTCAGATTTGACCCCGGAAGTTCCGGCTCATTCTACCCCGGAGGTCATTCACTACTGAATCAAAATAAAGACGCAGGATATTTTCTACCGGACTTTCCTGAGAGTTTGGTCACATTTTCAACGAAAGAGGTTCAGACTGAAGACGAGGTAGTTGACAAAGAACGATGAAGATCTGAGGAAGATTGGTTGGTTGTTCTCTGGCGTGATGTATGAGTTTTATTGGCGGAGGTACGCCCCCTAGTGTTGACATTTGATTTGTTCTGTGTTTACACAGCAGATGCTGATTCTGCTTTGCTATATGGAACGCCGCCGGCTTGAGGAGGAAGGATCGACAACACGTGTCCAGATGGAGTCTCCTCCATCATCATCATCATCATCATTATTCCGCTGCCTGATGAGGCCCCGCCCCCAAGAAGCCTCACCTAGACACCTGATTGTGCAGCGGACTGGCAGCTCCTCTTAGTCGTCGTGCTAACATGCTAACGACCGATCCAACACCGAGTAGGCCGGTCTGAGTCTAGCGTTTGCTGAGGGAGAGGAGGGGCGATGAAGGTGCAGAGGGGATGAGTCAGACTCCACACATAGCGGGGGTTGATTTAACAGCCTGCAGACACATTTCTGGAGCGCTCCCATCAACAACAGGGCTGCTGGGAAATGACGCCAGCGCCACACGCTATTAGAGTAGTAGTAATAGAAGTATTTGCAGTAACGGAGGAAGTATTCACACCTTTTACTTTGAAGTACACGTCAAAGTCCTGGCAGCAAAATGAAACATACTCCAGATATTAGATTACTGGAGTATAATTAATATTAACAGAGTATTATGAAATGTATGCTACTTCCTGTTTAGTTCCAACTGTTGATGCTGTAAGTACTCTAGTAGATTACTTACAGAATGTAAGTTACTTTATCCAGAGAGTACTTTTACTTTTAATGGAGTAATTATAGAGCAGTATTACATTTACCTTGTCTAGTGCCCCAATTACATAATGACGTGGCTGTAGTGCCTCTATGATGTAATGACATGGCTCTGGTGCCTCTATGATGTAATGACGTGGCTGTAGTGCCTCTATGATGTAATGACATGGCTCTGGTGCCTCTATGATGTAATGACGTGGCTCTGGTGTCTCTGTGATGTAATGACGTGGCTCTATTGTCTCCGTGATGTGTGGCTCTAGTGACTCTATTACATTTTGACACGGATCTAGTATTTATTTGATGTAATGGCGTGGCTCTGGTGCCTCTGTGATGTAATGACGTGGCTGTAGTGCCTCTATGATGTAATGACGTGGTTCTAGTACCTCTATGATGTAATGACGTGGTTCTAGTGCCTCTGTGATGTAATGACGTGGCTCTAGTGTCTCTGTGATGTAATGACGTGGCTCTAGTGCCTCTATGATGTAATGGCGTGGCTCTAGTGCCTCTGTGATGTAATGATGTGGCTCTGGTGCCTCTATGATGTAATGACGTGGCTCTGGTGTCTCTGTGATGTAATGACGTGGCTGTAGTGCCTCTATGATGTAATGACGTGGCTCTAGTGTCTCTGTGATGTAATGACGTGGCTGTAGTGCCTCTATGATGTAATGACGTGGCTCTGGTGCCTCTGTGATGTAATGGGAGGATTTTCTCTCGAATACATTTTGCTACATTACCAAATAATACTTGAATACAATTACCAATATAATGTACAAAGCAGGACTTTTAAATACAATGGAGTATTATTGAAATACTGCAATACTTTTGCTGGAGTAAGTATTCTGAATATGCATGCAAAAACCACGTTACTACATTACAACACCATCTTTCGATATTTTACGTTCAGTTTGCAAATAATAGATGAATACTTTTATAAAAGTGGATATTTACATAGAAGACTTTTACTTGTAATTGAGTCAAGCAGTACTTCTTAAGTTAAGTAACTAAAAAGTAACTAGACATGAACTTTTTTCTACTCCAAGTACATTTTTCAAAAACTAAATGCATACTTTTACTTGTAATGGAGTATTAATGTTGTGTAGCATTAACTTCCATTTTCTATTAGAATCAAAGTTGTTGTTTTTTTTAAATATTTGTTTAAAAAAACATTTAAAGTTGTAATCCTGAAAGTAACTAGTTACTACAGCTGTTAGGTAAATTGTAGTGGAGTAGAAAGAAGACAATTTCCCACCGAGATAAAGTCGAGTAAGTAAAAGTAAAAGTAAAGTACAAATACTTCAAATTTGTACTCAAGTGCAGTTCTTGAGTAAATGTATTTAGTTACTATTCTATTACTTATTACTGCTCAGAAAAATCACTTTATACCATCATTTTTGGTCTTTTATGTACTTTTTCTTTGCAAATGATGCTTAACTTGCAACATTTACATTACACGATTTTATACAACTTCTTAGTAATCGAGTACTTTTGTAGTCTGGCGATACTTTAACTCACACAGAGTATTTTCACACGAACCATTTTAACTGCTTTTACACATTTTTGACACTGCGACTTTTTTAAAATACGTTTTCCATTACAAAGCAGTTACTCTGATTTGTAATAGAGTATTTTTCTGCAGCGTCTAATGTAATCAAGTAAAAACTTATAAGCAACAGCATCATGTTATGGATGTATAATAAAACACTATAAGTAGCGCGAGGGCGCGTTACCGTTACTTCACCTAAAGTAACTTAAAAAACACATATAATTAATACTTTAATACTAATAATAACATTTTAACTGACTTAGTGCAGCTCTTGAAGGTGAATAAATACTCTTAATAGTATAAATCCTCTCTTCTTCTACTGCTGAATTAAAACTTCTTTTTTTTTCTTCTTCTACGCCGGAAATTGTTAATTGGCTCATTAACAAGAAAAACTGCGAAGAAAAACTCCAACAAACAAAAGTAACAAAGTAAAAACGCCAATAACAACATACACATGCAGATTCTTCCTCTATTCAAAGTAAATCACGCTTACCTGAATGAGTTCGTCCAGAATTAGAGGTTAAATCCGACTTAAACCAAACGTTAGCTTTAAAAAAAAACAAAAAAAAACGTCCCGTTAGCTTGATAATGAGCTTTGGACCGTTAGCCCTGTTTGTGTCTGTCGACGTAAAATCCTGTCAGCAAACAAAAAAAGGGATGTTTATCTTTGATTTTTCTTTTTTTTGTTCTTGTTGAAGTTTCCAAAGCAGTTTTTTTCTGGTGTATAACCTTCCGTAGGAGCTGCGGACAGAGGAGTGTGGAGGAGGTGTCGCTCCGAACTCCCTCCAGGAGAGAGGAACGAACGTTCTGTTCTTCTTGTCCGGCGCCTTTAAAGGTGCAGCAGCTCCTCTCCTTCTTCTTCTCCTTCTTCTTCTCCTCCTTCTGTGACTCCTGTCGTCCCCAGGAACACGGAGGAAATGCCTCCAGTGAAAGTCTCCTCCTCTGCCCTCCCACTCCATTAGTGCCCCACACATCAGCTCCTTACTCCCCCTCCTCCATTAATGCCCCCGGGTCGGTTCATTGACTCCGCTGACTCTGGGCTTTTCACTCCCTCCGTGTTTGTCTGACAGGAGCTGGAGGAGATCCTGGTCCTGGTCGGAGGTTCCAGTTTTGGTATGAGATTAGGGAGTAGGAGGCTCAGAGGTGGTAAAAGTACACGCAGCCTTTACTCAGATACCAGCGCAGATACTTGTGGACAAAAGGTAAAAGTGGAAAAAGTTATTCTTTAACTAGAGGAGGATTAAAAAAGTACAGCGTCATCTGTTTTAGTGCAAACCTGAATCATCTCATGTGTGATCATTGATGTTTCACTGTGTGAACCTGGACTGTTTC